>NW_024121331.1:107861-146891 GCF_016745375.1 Pimephales promelas
GGCACGACTGCAGGCGGTCAAACCGGCTCCCGCGCCGCCTCTCACTTCGCCGCGGAAGAAGAAAAACGCGCTCCCAGAGGCCGCCGGAGCCCACTGCGGATCCATGTGGGCCGCCGCGCCCGCCCACCGACCGCTCTCCCTCTCCGCCCCAGCCGGACATACAGTTGCCGCCGAGTGGCCGCTCTGTCGCCTCCGACGACACCGCGGATGAGAAGGACTCCTGTTCGCTGCACGCTTCTGACAGCGAGGATTGGTCGTCGATCGGCTCATCGACGAGAGAGTCTGCGGGGACCCGCGCCGGCATCGAGGAGGAACTAACGCGCCTCCTTTCACAGGCCATCAACCGCCTGCGGTCTCGAGTGGTCTCCTCCCCCCGAGCAACCACCGAACCGCTTGGATGGGAAGTCCTGCACCGGCGCCGGCCCCGCCTGCAGCCGGGCTGCACCATTCCTGCCTGAGCTTTACAAATGAGCTCACGAAGTCCTGGAATGCCCCTCTCTTCGGCTCGTAACCGCTCCGATGTGTCCGCTTCGCTCGCGCTCAGTGGACGGAGCCGCCGAGAAGGGTTATGCTGCCATGCCGCCCGTCGAGGACTCGGGTCGCCGCTCATCTTTTGCCCGCCTCTGCTAGATGGCGTTCCTCCCCTACGCTTCCTCTAAAGCGTGTCAGAGCGACCTCTAACTTTCATGCCCGCGCCTATGCCGCCGCCGGACAGGCCGCTGCAGCGCTGCATTCAATGTCAGTCCTCCAGGTGCTCCAGAGCGACATCTGTTGCGAAATGGCGAACAGCGGTAGGAACCCGCCCATCCTCTCGGATCTGAGAAGCGCTACGGACCTTTCCCTTCGCGCCACTAAAGCCGCCGCACCAAGCCCTGGGGAGATGCATGGCTGCCCCTCTGTGTCGCTGAGAGACACTTATGGCTCACGCTTACCGACATGGGAGATTCAGAACGCGGCGTGTTCTCAACGCGCCTATCTCTCCGACCGGGGCTCTTCGGATCTGCCGTCACGGGCATCGTTGACCGCTTCTCCGAGGTACAGAAAGCGACTCAGGCCATGAACTTGTTCCTGCCCCGCCGCGCTAGCTCTTCGGCTGGCCGCTCTCATGAGCCACCTGCCAGAACTCCACAGCAGCGCCCGCCTCAGCAAGCTCAGCAGCCCCAGCGTAGACAGGGCGGCCGCCCTCGCTCTGACAGCCGCCGCAGACAGCCTCCTCCCCGGGGGCCTCGACCCAGATCGCGCTGAAGCCCGATCAACAGAAGTCTGCCTAGCACAGCTAGAAAAAGGCGGCTCTCTCCCGCTGCGGCCCGACCGCCGTCAAAGCTTCGCCCACTGTTAGTCCCCGTCTCACCGCCGACTACAGTAGAGTTCACCGCCACAATCAAGCCGGTTTCCCTGCCCGCTTGCGAGCGACTAAAAGCCGTTTTCACGGCTACCCAGAGAGTTCACAAAAAGAGCATAAAAGCCTCAAGTGTAAAAAATGTGCCCACAAGCATGTGCTCACTTACACACACAAGCACCATATGCCCAGGGTCTCTCACAGAGCCCATTCTCACTGAGCGAGCTCTATCCGCTCCAGTAGCAGAGAACATAAACACGCCCACGAGCCCGTGCGCGTGTCCCCCCTCTGCCCGCTCTGTCACACGGCCCATAAACTCCTCTCTGAGTGTAAGTCCCGTTGCCATCCACATTATAAGCGCGCCCACACCCAGTGTCCAGCCCGCTATGTGCAGCAATCAGGGCGAAATCGCCATTTAACTGCTTGCCGCATGCTACGAAGCATGGGAAGCCATCCCCGGCATCTCCCCGTGGGTTTTAAGCATAATAAAGAATGGCTATCGATTACAGTTTCGTCGCCGCCCGCCACGCTCGCGCGTGCGGCTCGAATCCACTGTCAGCCCGGCTGCTATGAACACACTTCGCTTAGAAATAGCCAAGCTACTGCATCTTTCTATAGTTCTAGAAGCTCTGAAAGCCCCACCGTTTGAACCACTTGAGTCCGTGGAGCTAAAATACCTCTCGTTAAAAACCGTTCTTCTGACGGCACTCGCCTCAGTAAAACGAGTGGGGGACATCCACGCGCTGTCCTCAAGCGCCGCGTGCCTGGAGTTTGGACCGAATGACTCCATAGTCATTCTAAAACCTAGACACGGTTATGTTCCGAAAGCGATTGGTACCCCTTTCAGGGCGCAAGTGATCTCTCTATCGGCACTGCCTGCATCCGATAGCGAACGTGACGCTGACCGGCCTCTGCCCGGTTCGGGCTCTCAGAGTGTACACTACACGCGTTGCCGCGTTCAGACGCTCAGAGCAGCTGTTTGTGTCGTTCGGTGGCCGCACCAAGGGTTTAGCCGCCTCAAAACAGACTCTATCCAGGTGGATAGTAGACGCGATTGCCTCTGCTTATGCCGCTAAAGACCTGCCTTGCCCTCTGGGCATCAGGGCTCATTCCACCAGAGGCATAGCCTCTTCGTGGGCATGGTCCTGCGGAATTTCCATTCACGACATTTGTGTGGCTGCGGGATGGGCCTCCCCCTCCACTTTTGTCAGATTTTATAACTTGGAAGTTCCAGCCTTACAGGCTAAAATTCTGGCGGTCTAGTATTTACAGCTCTCCTATAGAAAGCCGCACTATCGGGAGTTCCATCACAACCGGCTCACCCCTTGTGTTCCCCTATGTGCTTATGCATTACACGTCACGGCCCGCTTCGCCAGCCGCCTTTAGGGCGTTTTGCACTAGATGATAACGGCCGCTATGCTAGCCGCCTTATTATCTTCATCCACTTAAAGATTCCCCAGGTGTTTCCCCCCCTGGGATGCTTAGTGGTTACTTAGCGCGCACGGCGTTGACCAGGTGTTGACCAGACTCGTAAGAGAACGAATCGGTTACCTAACGTAACCTCGGTTCTCTCTAGATGAGGGAACGAGTATTGCGTTCCCGGCCGTGCTAGCGCCACTAGCGTTTCGCTTCATGCTACAGAATCGACGAACTAGCCTGGGAGAGCTACCTTTATACACTGTAGCCACGCCCCTTTCGGCGGGCTGTGACGCAGTGAGCGAGCGCCGTCCGCTCATTGGGCGC
The DNA here is from genome assembly GCF_016745375.1 of Pimephales promelas. The sequence continues at coordinate 110,944 of NW_024121331.1, forward strand.
GGACTCAGCGCCGCTCTCCCATAGGTTTGTGCATTCTCTCTGAGCGAACCAATGAGCCGCTAGCTAGCCCGCTCATGGTCTGCCTCAGAAGAGACTGCGTTGACAATGATTACAAAATTATGGAATAATTTTTTGGCTTCAACTTCTCAGCAAAGATGAATCTTTCCCGTAGCGTAAGCTAGCTTACGCAATACTCGTTCCCTCATCTAGAGAGAACCGAGGTTACGTTAGGTAACCGATTCGTTTTATGATTATAATTATCATAAGGTTTAAACGATGGTCTTTTGTCTCTCTGCTAAGTGCTGGAGACCAGCTCACAGAGCATGCATAAATTATGATAAGCAAGAAGTAGATCCACCTCCTAAAGTCATGCCATTACCTCATAGGCCAAAAGTTTCTAGGAGGTCGGACTAGAGTTTAAGTTAAAGATCCGAACAAAGGACCTCATGTTCAGATTTTTGTGAGATTTTTGTTCCGTTCAATGTTCCGTGCCTGTTAGATTTTTGTTTGTGTTTGTAACTGTTAAGTTCGTGCCTCTCTCTAAAACCAGCAAGAGAGTGTTCTGTTCGTGCTTATCTCTGAAACAAAGAGCTTGTCCGCATGCTTCTACATTGACTAGACCAAATTCGACCAGCAGACGAATAACCCCTCAAGATCAGGGTTACAATTCAGCTCATTCAAGCCATCCGACTCGTCTTACTTTCATTTCTTTCCTTTATTTCCTTTTTCGTAAAAGTCTCGTTTCAAAGTTAAGTTTGCAACGCGCTTCGAATTGGAAAAGACTCTCATTCGCTTGCTAATCACACGTGACCAGCGGCGAAACTTCCATCCCTGCACTTCAAAGACAACAAACCACGCAACGGACCCGGCCGGGAAACCCCCCTTCGACGCGACGCAGACAAAGGGAATTCCCTCAGCCACTACAAAGCGCAAGTACTCCAGGCTCTAACTGAACTGGTGCTTTAATGTTAATTGAATAACCTCTCTAAGAAATGAAGGTTCAAATTAATGCTTGGTGGTCCTTTCAGGTTATGTCTTACGTGCATATAGAAAGTTGAAACTTTCTCTCACTCTTTCCAACTCACTCTTTCCCTTTCGTGACTGTATGAATGTGTGTGTGTGTGTGTGTGTGTGTGTAAAATCCCATATCCCATATCTATCTCAACCAGCTGAGGATACAAGGATAGACATGAATCTGTTTTAATTCTTTTAAATAAATACTATAAAATTGCAAGAATTATACTTAAACTGACCAAGGTGGAGAAGATTACATTATACAATCATACTTTTTAACATCAGACAACATCAGTTTTATGTCTGATCTCATGACATTTCACACTTTTTTCATACATATTTTACAATAATTCATATGAATTTGTACGAGTGCGATCGTACAATTTAGACACCTGATAAAATGCGTACGAATCGCTGTTGGATCGGATTGACCTATACACAGTATTTACCTCAATTACATCAGAAGTAACTGTAATTAAATTACAGATAAATGAAGAGCAATCCCTTACTTTACATTTTCAAGGGAAAAGTAATTAAATTACATTAACTAATTACTTAGTACTTAGTAATTAGCTACACCCAACACTGGTTTTATGTTATTCATTTGAAGACTAAATGAAATCAAACTTATATTATGGTTTGCACGTCCTTAACACTTGGTCATGTATAACTACAGCGCAAACAGGCCTACAGAAAACAGAACAAAATTAATACTATCTACAACGCAAAATCCACTTACATGTTATTGGTTTAATTGATAACACCCTAACCGTCTAGTTTTTATGATCGACCTCCAAATGTTAGCAGCCGAACTATGAAGATTGCAATTGCTGTCTGAGTTTGATTGAATATATAATATAACGTGCTATAAAATGAGTTTTTTTTAGGAATATAAGATTGCACTTTATAGTTTGAGTAGTTTATTTATCTAAATTTCAACAATAAAAGATAACTTACCTCTAACAGACTCAATCCACTCCCGAGTCCCTTCATCAGCATGATTGAAGAGGGAAACCCCGTGCAAGTTGCCGCGACGACAGACCGCGCATGCGCAACAACAGGAAGTTAAACGGTCAAAATGATCAATCAAAATATTAAGTTTTTTTCAACTTAAATGTTTGTGTTCATTGGACAAAAAGTTGTTCAGTTGCAGTTAAAACGTTTTTATAAGTAAATTCAACATTGAAGTAAAAAAAATTGCCCACTCAACTTAAAGTCTTAAACTGAGTTAACAATATGAAAGTTGGATTTTTTACAGTGAAGGAATGGTCTGGTAGACGACATCCGTCTCCAATAAGAGGCAAACATACTACTGCATTTTTGTTAAGGAGGTCTGTGGCAGTAATCACCTTAAAATCAACGCAAAATTCTAGACAGGTGTGAGGCGTCACAACATAATCTACAACGGCTTTGCCTCGAACTGAAACAGAGGTGAAATTATCATCATTTACATTTAGCCTGCTGTTCAAAATACAACACTTTGAATCTCTCAAAAAATCAAGAAAAGATTCACCATGACTAAATCCAACGCCACTCTCGGTGGAATGTTGTCCAAACCCTCGATGCAGTCCGCTTTATCAGCAATACGACAGTTAAAGTCGCCACAGATGTAAATCGCATCAGCCTCCAAACTGTACACTTGCGTAAATAAGTGGGCAAAAAACCCTTCACAGTCTCTCCCTCTAACAGATCCTTCCGGGGACAAATTGCCAGAGAACACCACAAAGTTGTAGCTCGTATTCCGGTGTTCAAAGTGCACTCCTATAATGTCATCCACCGATTTGTCCATTACTCTAATTTTAAAGTGTTCAAAAAGTTCACTACTAACCAAAAATCCAACTCCCCCGGAGCCTTTCCGCGCTTCATCAGCCATCAAGTGCGTTTCATTATAATATAAAAAAAAATAATATTAAATAATATCAGGGTTTAACCCTTTGATGCGCAAGCTATGGATACCCCTTCTAATGCACAACATGGGTCTAAAAAGACTATGTTAATTCAGTGATGGCTGAGTGTTTTCTTTGCTGAATCTTTAAAATATATGTATTTTATCATTTGTTATTCCAGGTTTTCATTAAATATCTTGTTCTTGATTTCCACAAATCATTGTGTTTATGTTTCCTTTTTTACTTTATAAACAAGCACAGTTTTTGTATTTCTACATCAATTTTACATACATGGGTCTAAAAAGACCCGTATTAATTTCCTATGTTATTCAATGCATGGCTGGACTTTTCTTTTCTTTTTATCTTTTGAGATCAATTTATTTTAGCATTTAATATTCCATTATCTATAAATTTCATGATTTATAAATATTAAAAAAATATTTTTTTCAATTATCAAAAATTTTTTTTTCATTTTTTTCCAGGTTTTGTGTTACTGTAGAGAGAGAGTACAGGGCACTTTATGCCACTTTGAGTGATTTATTGCCCCTCATAAAAATAGGCCCGCCCCTTTTTACCCCTCCCACTCACTTCCGGTCTGACCACGTGACCGTGGGAAAATTCTCCACCTCTGCGTGAAGTTGGCCCCCCACCCTACGCAAAACGTCGTCAAAATATGCTCAATCGTTTGTGCTCCGTTTGTGCTGGTTTGTGCTGTAAAAATTTTCGTTTGTGCTGCTTCGGTTTTTTAGATATTAAAATAATATTTTTAGGTCATTCTGAGGTCACTCAGCCCCCCCCCCCCCACATGATCAAAATTCACCCAAAATAGCCTCGTTCGTTTGTGCTCCGTTTGTGCTGGTTTGTGCTGTAAAAAGTTTCGTTTGAGCTGCTTTGGATTTTTAAATATTAATCATTGAAGGTTAGGTCGATGACGTCACTCAGCCCCCCACATGCTTCGAATTCATCCAAAATAGTCTCGTTCGTTTGTGCTCCGTTTGTGCTGGTTTGTGCTGTAAAACGTTTCGTTTCAGCTGCTTCGGTTTTTTAGATATTAAAATATTTTTATGTAGGTCACCTGAGGTCACTCAGCCCCCCACATGTCGAAATTCACCCAAAATAGCCTCGTTCGTTTGTGCTTCGTTTGTGCTGGATTGTGCCGGTAAAAGATTCATTTGTGCTGCGTCGGGTTTTAAAATATTAGACATTACATTATTATTGATGACGTCACCAGCCCCCCACATGATCCAAATTCACCCAAAATAGTCTTGTTCGTTTGTGCTTCATTTGTGCTGGATTGTGCCGGTAAAAGATTCATTTGTGCTGCGTCAGGTTTTAAAATATTAGACATTACATTATTATTGATGACTTCACCAGCCCCCCACATGATCCAAATTCACCCAAAATAATTCAACCCAACTCATAATTTACCGTGCTGGTGTCGGGTTTTAAATATTAGACATGAAATCAATTAGAAATGTTAGAAATGTCAATAGGCCTATTTAAGCTGAGTTTTAAAGGTCAACATTTTTGTGTTATGATCATAATGTTCGATATGATTAAATTTCAAAAGTTAAATCATTTTGACTTAATACATTGTCATGAGTTTCCACATACATAATAATAATAGTTATTAAACGAATTAGGCCTATAGACCATTTCACAAGACGTAAAGTCCGAGTCCTCCTTCTCCTCCTCCTGGGGCGGCGCGTCACAGGGCTAGACACACTCGCTGGGCTGGACAACTCGCTCACTTGAACTGGAGATGCAGCGCTCACTTGAACTGGAGATGCAGCGCTCACTTGAACTGGAGATGCAGCGCTCACTTGAACTGGAGATGCAGCGCTCACTTGAACTGGAGATTCAGCGCTCACTTGAACAGAAGACTTACTCACTTGGACTGGAGATTCAGCACTCACTTGATCAGGAGACTCAGCACTCACTTGAACAGGAGACTCAGCACTCACTTGAACAGGAGACTCAGCACTCACTTGAACTGAAGATTCACTCACTTCAACAGGAGACTCGCTCACTTGAACTGAAGATTCAGCACTCACTTGAACTGAAGACTCAGCCCTCACTTGAACCGGAGATTCATCCACTTGAACCGGAGATTCATCCACTTGAACCGGAGACTCACTCACTTGAACAGGATCACTCACTTGAACTGAAGATTCACTCACTTGAACAGGAGATTCCCTCGCGGGGCTCACGTGAATCGCGGGTTCGGCTGGGCTGACATGAAGCGCGGGCTCGGCTGGGCTGACGTGAGTCGCGGGCTCGTTAATGCGCACGTGAAGCGTGGGCTCGTCGTGGCTGACGTGAACCAGCGGTGAAGACGACGAGGGCTTCGCGGGTAAAGTACACTCGGCAGGTGTTGAGTAGAATAAGCGCATAGTAGAGAAGAGGTCTTCCAAGGAACAAGCCTGAGCGATATACCTGTCAAGAGTCCAGTTGGTAAGGTCCCGCGGCATCCATCGAGCGATCTCATAATCCAGCCCATTCAGAAACAGGCCCATGAGCTGGATATCATCTAGCGCTCCCAGATGGCAAATGGTCAGGAAATCCTTCGCGTACCTTTGGACAGACTGGCCCTCTTGCAAGAATGACGACAGGTATTCTATCAGAGCCCGGTTGCTGACGACTGCTGGACCCATTTTGAGGTTGGTTGTTCTGTGACGTTGTGCGGAGAAATAGAGCTGAGGCTTGATCCAAACGCAGTGTAGCTTTAATAACAAACTTGAAACAGGAAACAAGACAAGAAGCAAGACTCAAGAATACAAAAACACCAACGTTCACATACATAAATTCAACAACCAACAAAGACAGGGCAGAAACACAGGGCTTAAATAATCAAGGACAAACGAGCTAGACAAGATAACAAGGGGGCGTGAGAAATAAGAAACACCTGGGACAAATAATCGACGGGGAATCACTATTAACGAAAACACACAAAACCACATCATGACACTGCTCACCAAGGCAGTATTTATTTGATCCACTTATTTCAAAATACAATTATTTCACTGCTGTTTTCTATGTGAATGTATTGTGAAGTGTAATTTATTCCTGTTCTAAGCTGAATGTTCAGCATCATTACTCCAGTCTTCAGTGTCACATGATCCTTCAGACATCCGGATAATATGCTGATGTTATTAATTTGATGCTCAAGAAACATTTCTGATCATTATCAATGTTGAAAACAGTTGTGCTGCTTAATATTGTTCTTTTTTCTTCTGGAAACCAAGATACAACCATTAAACGCTTTTTGGTTAAGTAATATAAAAGAATTGTTCTGCCCTTTATCTCAAACACCTTGCTTGAGTATGCAGTCAGATAACGCCTCCCAAAGACAACAGACACAGGGATCGTTTCCAAGGTTTACTGTTGCCCAAGGAATAACGTAAAACTGTAAAAATACAAAATACAGAATCCTAAATGTACAGTACAGAGTAAATTACACGTTTCGCATTAACACTACAAAGGCTTTACATTGCATATAGTAGTTAGCAACTATAACAGAAATAGATTGTGCATTTACAAAACAAAGGAAAATTAAATTGACGATATAAACTTATGGATATAAGATATAGCAATTAAATATGCATAGGAATTATAATGTAGCAACATCTACATACCGAAAGTGCCTTCAAAACAACTTAAATGAAGGAGCAGAAGTAGCCATGACCGCATGCTCTTCTTTGCTGCTGGGCTCACATTAATGATGTCATCAAATAAAGACTTAAACAATATCATATGCAATACCCAACTCTGAACAGAAGGGGTCACTTTACGACAACTTTTAAATCAAATAAATGCAGAATGTTCATATAGAACAGCACACTCCCCGTCTGGTATTCAGGAAATACCAAACCTTCTTACTTGAGTGTAACCTGAACGGTTTATTCCGAATCTTCATGGAGGAGGAGTACTATCTCATTAATAGGTCTCAGAAACAGTTTGGGTCCGTCTTTCCCAATGATTTTTACTTGAACTTTTCGAACTCGCCCATCTTGGCTGGGGTAAGTTTCCGTTATGATGCCCAGGGGCCAATCGTTCCGTTTTGACTGAGAGTCCTTGAGCAGAACTATGCATCCTTTGGAAATATTGGACTGTTGGTTTTGCCATTTTCGCCGATGCTGCAGGGTTGAAAGATACTGTTTACGCAGTGGCGCAAAAAGTGGGTATGCGCTATATGCGGCGCATAGGGGCGCAGCACAATGGGGGGCGCCAAAGCGATGGTAAAAAAATAAATAAATAAATAAATTATATATAGGCTATATTGTATTTCTATATGTAGCTGCCGTTGTCCGTTTCTAAATCATTTCTGCATTCCTTCAATGTTATATAAAATTTTAGAGGACTAACAGCCAGGCTAGAGTAGGCGCCCTCATGGAGAAGGGGGGCGGGTAATATCGCGAGCGGGCGGGGCGCCGTGAGCGCTGAGCGAGCAGGTACGAGTAGTTAGTTGTCGTCGAAAAAGATGGATAAAACAAAATGCTGTGGGGCTAAAAATAGAAAAAGAAAGAGAGAAAAGGAGATAGCGTGTCAATTGATGCGACAGCAGCTAAATAACTGCATGCATTGCTGAAAGCCAACAGGTAGGATTTAAAATGTGACATCCAGGCATAGGCTGTCTATATCTCGGTGGCCATCGGGACTACCGGGAGATTCCCGCTGGGCCGACGTGCTTTTTTCTTTTTTAATTTATTTGTCTTAACGGCCCACAAAACTCATACATCGGCGGCCCATTTGTTTGTTTGTTGTTTGTTTTTGTTTTGTTTTTTGCTTAATTGGCGGCGCTGTGCTGGTGTAATGCATTGGTCAAAAAAGTCAGCTTTAGTTTTTTTTTCTGACACACTGGCCCATGAAATATGTCATTATGCGCTTATATCTTTCAAGTATAGAAATTAGTGCAAAACTAATTATGAAAGTTTCCTTTATTTTTCTGTGCATTTGTTTTACAATAGCCTTAATGGCTATTACTATCATGGAATTAATATTATAACTATTATTATGTAGTAGTGTAATGTAGACAGACACTAACTAAAAGAGGTTCAAATTTTTCTCTGTTTAATTTGCACCCTGAATATGGGTTGGAGCTTTTAATTTTGAACTCTCAAAGTGTACCAGACTGCTGAATTTAACATTACAGAACACCAAATTTTCTTACGGGGGAGCATGCCCCCGAACCCCCCTAGAGAAACATAGGTCCACCTACCACAGTTTTACCTAAAATCCTGTGAGAAACACTGGTATTGCTGTTCCAATGGAGCTTAGTTTTCTTAGGGGGGGGGGGGGGGGGGGGTTCATCAAGGTGGAGTAGCTATAGTTTAATTGTGTTAATAAACGACAATTTTGCACTTATTTTTTTCTGTTAGCTCTCATTTCTTCCTACTCAGTTATTACACAGCACACTTACACCTATTTAATTTTTTTTTTTTTTTGGGGGGGGGGGGGGGGGGCGTTAAAATTGTTGCTGCATACCCCTCTGAAACTGGGTAGTTGCGCCCCTGTGTTTACGCCATCTATCCCAGAAAGTGTTTGCGAGGCTTTGCACATTACGCCACTGTTGTTTGTACAGATCAGGCTTTCCAAAGTCCCCAGGTGGAACTGAGCTAGTACCAGTCTTTTGGGTAAGTAATGTGGAAGGTGTTAGGATGAAAGGATCTGTTGGATCCGTAGACACAGGAATCAGTGGTCTGTTGTTTATAATGGCAGTAACTTCAGCCATGAAGGTGGAGAGTACCTCGTGTGTGAGTTTAGAGGATGCCATCTGAAGAAGCATGGAGTCCAGAATTCTACGAGCAATGCCTATCATCCTCTCCCATGCACCCCCCATGTGCGACGAATGCGGAGGGTTGAAAGTCCATGTGCAGCCGTGATCTGTCAGGAATTGTTTCACCGCCTTTTCATCAACATTGGAAGGAATTTGCAGGTCTTTACACGCTCCAATGAAATTGGTCCCCCTATCAGAGCGAATCTGTTTCACTGGACCCCAGATTGCCAGAAACCTCCTTAAAGCATTAATGAAACTGGAAGTATCTAGGGACTCAATGACTTCTATATGAATGGCTCTGACACTTAAGCATGTGCATAGCACCGCCCATCTTTTGCTTTCTGCATAGCCACCTCTTGTCCTACGAGCAGATACTGACCAGGGGCCAAACACATCTAGTCCCACATGTGTGAAGGGAGGCTCTGTGCTGAGCCTGTCAGCAGGCAGATCTGCCATCTTTTGAGTCTCGCAGCCCCTCCTGAGTCTGCGGCATACAACACAGGAATGGATGAGACTGTTCACACGTCTTTTGACTCCTATTATCCAGTAGCCAGCAGATCTTATCGCCCCCTCTGTGAAATGTCGACCCTGATGATTTGTTTGCTCGTGAAAGTGTCGTGTTAGAAGTAATGCTACATGGTTCCTACCAGGTATGAGGAGGGGTCTCTTTTCTTCAGAACCAAGATCTGCTTTGACCAGACGACCTCCGACCCTCAACAGTCCGCTTTGATCAATGAAGGGATCTAATTTTCGGATTGTGCTAGTTTTGGGAAGTGGTTTGTTCTGTTTGAGGCACTGCAACTCGTCAGCAAAGGTTTTCTGTTGTACTGCTCGTATGACAACTTCTGTGCTCTGAAGTATTGTGTCAGCACTAAGAGGAAGTTTGCAACAGTGCCATCCTTTGCATGTCTGAGGTGTGTCATTTTGACCCTTCTTATAAGAGCGTGCAACATGAATCAGCTTCCCAACAGCTCGGATCAGACGGCTCCAGTCCGAAAAGCGTTCAAAGCGGTTTGAGACAGTGGTATGCAACACTGTTACTTGTGGACGAACTTCTGAATCTCGATCAGGATCAACAAGTGCGAAGGGTTCTCTAGGGAAGGTCTCTGTTTTTGGATGATGCAAAAATGCTGGTCCACTAAACCAGATAGTGTCCTGCAATTTGGTTGGAGCAATTGGTCGTGTCGCGACATCAGCTGGATTATGCTCTGAGCTCACATAATGCCATTGTTCTGGATTAGTGCTTGTCCGGATTCTCTGTACACGATTGCTTACATAGACATGAAATCTACGTTTCTCGTTGTAGATATAGCCAAGTACCACTCTACTATCTGTGTAGAAGGTGATCTCATCGAATTTGACAGCAATCTCTGCAATGATGGTTTCCATCATGTTCACTGCCAAGACAGCCGCACAGAGTTCCAGGCGAGGTATAGTGTGCTCTGGTTGTGGCGCTAGCTTTGCTTTGCCTGTGATGAACCCCATATGAAAGCTACCATCTGAATCAACTGTTTTGAGGTAAGCAACTGCTGCTATTACTTTCTCAGAAGCGTCTGAAAAACACAGAGCTCCTTGAACTTGGAGCCTGACAACGATGTGGGCCCGTAGCTTCTTGGGACTTGTACATGTTGCAGTTCCTGCAGAGAATCTCTCCACTCCTCCCACACCTTTTGCTTACTCTCAGGTAAAGGTGCATCCCAGTCAGCAGCATTTCCAGTTAATTCCCTCAGTAGCGCTTTGCCCTGAACTGTGATGGGGGCCACAAATCCTAGTGGGTCATACAAACTGTTTATAACTGACAGCAGTCCGCGCCTAGTGTAAGGCCTTCCATCCTTTTGGACGTGGAAGTTGAAACAGTCTGTGTCCAGATCCCACAGCAAGCCAAGACTGCGTTGCATAGGAAGCGAGCTAACACCTAAGTCCAGTTCTACCAGAAAGACTCGGGAGATAAGATACTGTACGATAAAACATTTTATTAACAGCCCAGCAAGCCATATATGCAATAAAGTTCTTTGGCGTAGGCCCCGTCCGTAACTCGCGATCCGAGGGTATGGATTCTGCATATCCTGCCTGAAGATGAAGGCAGGGGCGCAGCCGACCCCCACTTGGAGTTTTGGAAGGGACCGACCTGGTGGTGGTGGTGGGAAGGATGGAGCGAAGACCGTCTTGGTGGAGGTGGGGAGGATGGTGGTAAGTGAAGCGTCAGCATCTGCGAACTCAGACAAGTGTAAGTAAGGGTCTTTTATACTTCACGTATTAGAACGCGATTGGATAGATGAGAAGGTAATAATGACGTGACAATTGAGTCTTCCTGGCAGAACTTGCGCTACGCTTTCATTTCTACCAGAAAGACTCGGGAGATAAGATACTGTACGATAAAACATTTTATTAACAGCCCAGCAAGCCATATATGCAATAAAGTTCTTTGGCGTAGGCCCCGTCCGTAACTCGCGATCCGAGGGTATGGATTCTGCATATCCTGCCTGAAGATGAAGGCAGGGGCGCAGCCGACCCCCAAAAATGAGTGGAAGAATAATTCCACTGGACAAAGCCCACCCCCAAAGAACATGAAATAAAAGTATACCCACCAGAAGTATGTTATGTGGTTCCTAAAATAGAAGAAGAAAAAGAGTTAGCAAACAGGTAGTCAACATGGGTATATCAATTTCCATGGATAGTAGAGTTCCATCGATATTGCAGTGGGAACGGAACTTTACGATCTAAAGTCGAGCATGCTTAACTTAATATGAAGATACTTTTCTGCTGCTGAATTACATGAGACATTTACGCATTTACTCACGCTTAAAATTAATTTATCACTTATTTATTTAATATATACGAGGCCGCGCTGAGCCACATAAAACGAGGCCACACTGAGCCACATAGAAAGGGCCACGCTGACCCACATAAACAAGGCCATGCTGAGCCACATAGACAGGGCCACGCTGAGCCACATAAACAAGGCCACGCTGAGCCACATAGACAGGGCCACGCTGAGCCGCATAGACAAGGCCACGCTGAGCCACATAGACAGGGCCACGCTGAGCCGCATAGACAGGGCCACGCTGAGCCGCATAGACAGGGCCACGCTGAGCCGCATAGACAGGGCCACGCTGAGCCGCATAGACAGGGCCACGCTGAGCCACATAGACAGGGCCACGCTGAGCCGCATAGACAGGGCCACGCTGAGCCGCATAGACAGGGCCGCGCTGAGCCGCATAGACAGGGCCGCGCTGAGCCACATAGACGAGGCCACGCTGAGCCACATAGACGAGGCCACGCTGAGCCACATAGACAGGCCACGCTGAGCCACATAGACAGGCCACGCTGAGCCACATAGACAGGCCACGCTGAGCCACATAGACAGGCCACGCTGAGCCACATAGACAGGCCACGCTGAGCCACATAGACAGGCCACGCTGAGCCACATACAGGCCATGCTGAGCCCCGCAGAGACGAGGCCGCGCTGAGCCCCACAGAGATTAGGCCGCGCTGAGCCCCACAGAGACGAGGCCGCGTTGAGCCCCACAGAGACGAGGCCACGCTGAGCCCCACAGAGAAGAGGCCGTGCTGAGCCCCACAGAGACGAGGCCACGCTGAGCCCCACAGAGACGAGGCCGCGCTGAGCCCCACAGAGACGAGGCCGCGCTGAGCCCCACAGAGACGAGGCCGCGCTGAGCCCCACAGAGACGAGGCCGCGCTGAGCCCCACAGAGACTGGCCACGCTGAGCCACATAGACAGGGCCACGCTGAGCCACATAGACAGGGCCACGCTGAGCCCCACGGAAACGAGGCCGCGCTGAGCCCCACGGAGACGAGGCCACGCAGAACCATACAGAGATAAGGTCATGTTAATCGACGCATAGACTAGGTTCGCTGAGCCGCTAGGCTGCTAGAGCAGTGCATAACTAAACGTGCCTAGAAAAGCCACTAGGCTGCACGAAGCCAGCCCCCTAAGGACCATATAGCCAGTGATGGCGCAAGGCGAATTATTCGAGCTGAAACTATCACCAGATAGATAAAGCATACACCACCACCAGTAATTGCATACGAATTTACCTGAATCGTTACTGCAATGCTTGCTGGGCTTCGAGAATGATCTTTAGATCGGGTCTTATATAACTCCGCTGCAGAGGAAGACCTACTGTCCAGGATCTTAATAACTGAAGTGGAACGCCACGATCAGCTGCTGTAGTGGCTGCCCAGATCCTGAAGGATGACCAGTATACTGGGAGTGAGATAGACTGCAGCTATAGAGGACAAAACTGACGAATCCTAAACCAGGTTAAGAGTAGTGCTCTGTTAGTTATGATAGATAGTAATTTGATCGCGGATGAGAAGGGACAGAATTTAATCCCAATTTATAAATTGATAATGTGATACAAAGCCTTTAAAGTCACTCTTTGAGGATGGAATTAGGTGAGGAATGAAATTAGAAAAGACCATGGGGAAAATCTGGAGTATTTAGCACCTGGAATGAGCCTTGAATGCTGGAACAGGCAGCTATAATCTGATAACGATAAGAAGGGACCACTGCAGACAGACACAGTCAAAAGGGGTTGAGTGGATTTTGCTTTCTGACTTTGAGTGTAATTCCCTCAGTAGCGCTTTGCCCTGAACTGTGATGGGGGCCACAAATCCTAGTGGGTCATACAAACTGTTTATAACTGACAGCAGTCCGCGCCTAGTGTAAGGCCTTCCATCCTTTTGGACGTGGAAGTTGAAACAGTCTGTGTCCAGATCCCACAGCAAGCCAAGACTGCGTTGCATAGGAAGCGAGCTAACACCTAAGTCCAGTTCTACCAGAAAGACTCGGGAGATAAGATACTGTACGATAAAACATTTTATTAACAGCCCAGCAAGCCATATATGCAATAAAGTTCTTTGGCGTAGGCCCCGTCCGTAACTCGCGATCCGAGGGTATGGATTCTGCATATCCTGCCTGAAGATGAAGGCAGGGGCGCAGCCGACCCCCACTTGGAGTTTTGGAAGGGACCGACCTGGTGGTGGTGGTGGGAAGGATGGAGCGAAGACCGTCTTGGTGGAGGTGGGGAGGATGGTGGTAAGTGAAGCGTCTGCATCTGCGAACTCAGACAAGTGTAAGTAAGGGTCTTTTATACTTCACGTATTAGAACGCGATTGGATAGATGAGAAGGTAATAATGACGTGACAATTGAGTCTTCCTGGCAGAACTTGCGCTACGCTTTCATTTCTACCAGAAAGACTCGGGAGATAAGATACTGTACGATAAAACATTTTATTAACAGCCCAGCAAGCCATATATGCAATAAAGTTCTTTGGCGTAGGCCCCGTCCGTAACTCGCGATCCGAGGGTATGGATTCTGCATATCCTGCCTGAAGATGAAGGCAGGGGCGCAGCCGACCCCCAAAAAATGAGTGGAAGAATAATTCCACTGGACAAAGCCCACCCCCAAAGAACATGAAATAAAAGTATACCCACCAGAAGTATGTTATGTGGTTCCTAAAATAGAAGAAGAAAAAGAGTTAGCAAACAGGTAGTCAACATGGGTATATCAATTTCCATGGATAGTAGAGTTCCATCGATATTGCAGTGGGAACGGAACTTTACGATCTAAAGTCGAGCATGCTTAACTTAATATGAAGATACTTTTCTGCTGCTGAATTACATGAGACATTTACGCATTTACTCACGCTTAAAATTAATTTATCACTTATTTATTTAATATATACGAGGCCGCGCTGAGCCACATAAAACGAGGCCACACTGAGCCACATAGAAAGGGCCACGCTGACCCACATAAACAAGGCCATGCTGAGCCACATAGACAGGGCCACGCTGAGCCACATAAACAAGGCCACGCTGAGCCACATACAGGCCATGCTGAGCCCCGCAGAGACGAGGCCGCGCTGAGCCCCACAGAGATTAGGCCGCGCTGAGCCCCACAGAGACGAGGCCGCGTTGAGCCCCACAGAGACGAGGCCACGCTGAGCCCCACAGAGAAGAGGCCGTGCTGAGCCCCACAGAGACGAGGCCACGCTGAGCCCCACAGAGACGAGGCCGCGCTGAGCCCCACAGAGACGAGGCCGCGCTGAGCCCCACAGAGACGAGGCCGCGCTGAGCCCCACAGAGACGAGGCCGCGCTGAGCCCCACAGAGACTGGCCACGCTGAGCCACATAGACAGGGCCACGCTGAGCCACATAGACAGGGCCACGCTGAGCCCCACGGAAACGAGGCCGCGCTGAGCCCCACGGAGACGAGGCCACGCAGAACCATACAGAGATAAGGTCATGTTAATCGACGCATAGACTAGGTTCGCTGAGCCGCTAGGCTGCTAGAGCAGTGCATAACTAAACGTGCCTAGAAAAGCCACTAGGCTGCACGAAGCCAGCCCCCTAAGGACCATATAGCCAGTGATGGCGCAAGGCGAATTATTCGAGCTGAAACTATCACCAAATAGATAAAGCATACACCACCACCAGTAATTGCATACGAATTTACCTGAATCGTTACTGCAATGCTTGCTGGGCTTCGAGAATGATCTTTAGATCGGGTCTTATATAACTCCGCTGCAGAGGAAGACCTACTGTCCAGGATCTTAATAACTGAAGTGGAACGCCACGATCAGCTGCTGTAGTGGCTGCCCAGATCCTGAAGGATGACCAGTATACTGGGAGTGAGATAGACTGCAGCTATAGAGGACAAAACTGACGAATCCTAAACCAGGTTAAGAGTAGTGCTCTGTTAGTTATGATAGATAGTAATTTGATCGCGGATGAGAAGGGACAGAATTTAATCCCAATTTATAAATTGATAATGTGATACAAAGCCTTTAAAGTCACTCTTTGAGGATGGAATTAGGTGAGGAATGAAATTAGAAAAGACCATGGGGAAAATCTGGAGTATTTAGCACCTGGAATGAGCCTTGAATGCTGGAACAGGCAGCTATAATCTGATAACGATAAGAAGGGACCACTGCAGACAGACACAGTCAAAAGGGGTTGAGTGGATTTTGCTTTCTGACTTTGAGTGTAATGCTGCTGTTTTAAGCATAACCGACATCTGCAAGGTTAAACACTCAAAGTTCAAATAGTGGAAGAATTCATTTAAAAATTGCTTTAAAGAATACAACAGTGCTGGGAGGAGCTAGTGACATTCCTCCTGGGTTAGTTCATCACAGCCTAAATATAATTGATCCTGCCAGCAGGACATGATATATAGAATATCGAAACAGAATACCCTAACCGGTGACTAGAGATAACTACGTATGAGCTACATAATCCATCAACAACCATCGGGAATGTTGACTATGTTGACACTTCCTGAGACTCCATCTTATGCGATTCCAGTTGAACAAGTGAAAAAGTTAAATGTCGGTGATGGTAATCGAAGCTGCACCGAGCTGTTGAAATTCCGATCCCTGTGCCGGAAGCAGCAGCCCTACCACATCCAAATGTGGAGGCAAAACAAGATGCTTACTCACCCTCGAATGATCATTACTACTCAATTATTTTTGAGGCATTCTGAGTAAAACCCAGCATACCCGTGCATATCCGATTCCTGCGAAAGAAAGGAGGCACAATTATACACATTATTATTATTATTATTATTTTTATATATATATATATATATATATATGTGTGTGTGTGTGTGTTAAGCAAACAAAGAGAAGAAAATTAGGATTAAAATACTTGCGTGAATTTGAATGCCTGCGAGCAAACTACGAATGGAAGGAATATTAAATTTAAATTTCACAATTGTATACAAGAAAGAAACCGCGAGCCATAATCAGGACGTGAAAGAGGAATCCAAGTGATAATTCATCTGTTGACTCTTGACCGTGGAATCTTTTTCTCAGGTGTACGGCAAATGTCTGCCATGGCTCCCAAGTTGCTCTTTGCAGAAATACCCCATACATAGCTGGAAGACGCTGGCCACGACAGTTGAGATTCTTGAATAAATGGTGCGTAGACATGAAATTCGCGCAGTTGACTAAGACAATGTCACTCGAGTCTCCTTCACTGGTTAGTCTGGTATACTAATATGATTATGGAGTTGGCAGTTTTTTGGGCAAGTATATGTAACTTTGAACGGCGCCACACAACTCCTTGTTCCTTTTAGTCTGGGTTTCTCTGTACGTTAATGTGAAAATGCCCCTCACATAAATGATTCCTATAATGCATATTAGTAGATTAAGTAGCCGCCAGAAAGTTGAGTTTTAGATGAACACATTTCCAATGTTGTTTATATATATTTTAAGTATAACGTGACTTATGAATTTAAAGTAGCCTAATTTAGGTGAAATAGTTGTTTGTGAAATTACTATTACGCTAGTAATATGTAAATTATTGCCATCCTAGTCCACTGCGGAGTATGCATAAAGGCCAATGACAACGTGCTTTTGGTTTTTATTTTATATACACGCACGACCGAACTATGGTGAGAAAGCGAACGTACGTTTAAGAAGCGCAACCCTGTATGCATGAAGCTCTTAAGCACTTTTATTTGAATTATAATGAACAGTTTTTTTTTTTTTTTTTTTTTTTTTTTAGTGGGTATTAGCAAACAGAGCATGGTATTGAAAAAGCTGATATAATTAAATAACCACATAACTGTGGAATCAGTAACGCGAAGCTTTGCTTACACTTGTTACGAGCATTGATGCGAGCTATCCGGCCCCTCTGCAGACCGCAGATCAGCCGTAATGATCAGAACACGCCACGTCATCGTAGACGCCAATTTCAACTCAGCCGTAGGAAGCAACGGAGAAATACTTACCTGAATGAAGTTTAATCTTGTAGAGGAGACATTAGAAGTGGCTGCTGGAAGCACCTACCAAAAATACCAAAAACGACTTGAAAGCCTTGAACTTGAACCAGTGAGAGATCGTCTCGTGATTTGCATAGTTGTTATTTCACGTCGGTGGATCGGTGATCTGCGGGATAAATGGCACCAGTCTAAGGAGCAGAATTTCTCATGAAGGCCTTGGCTGATCAATACTCTCCGAAGACCACTGTGCCTACGGAGAGATGCGATACTGAACGCGGGAACCTCGACGTGCAGTAGGAGGTAGAGCGGGACATAGTCGGATGTTGATAAATGTAAACAATATGCGTGTCCTGGACATGTTGGCTGGCGACTGAACGAGAGCATAAGTGAAGCGTCAGCATCTGCGAACTCAGACAAGTGTAAGTAAGGGTCTTTTATACTTCACGTATTAGAACGCGATTGGATAGATGAGAAGGTAATAATGACGTGACAATTGAGTCTTCCTGGCAGAACTTGCGCTACGCTTTCATTTCTTTCATTGATTTGGCGTAATCCTCAGATGGGAATGCTCCCATAACCTCCTTGCTGTTTGAAGCAAGTTTATGCAACTTCAAGTTGGATCCAGCCAGCATGTCTTGTGTCCTTTTTAACAGGTCGATTGCCGTCTCTGCAGAAGGTAAGGACTTCAATCCATCATCCATATAAAAGTCTTGCTGCACGAACTGTAGGGCGTCTTGACCGAATTCCTCTTGTCCCTCTTGAGCTGCACGATGAAGACAGTAAATGGCCACTGCCAGAGAGGGACTGTTCCCAAATACGTGTACCTTCATACGGTATTCTGTGACCTCGTTCTCTGGGTTATTTTCATGAAACCAGAGGAACCTGAGGTGGTTCCTGTCTGCAGGTCGCACTTTAAAGCAGTGGAACATTTGCTGTATATCCACCATAAAGGCAACAGGCTCTTTGCGAAACCGCATGAGGACACCAAGGAGGCTGTTGTTGAGGTCAGGACCCGTCAAGAGAACCTTGTTCAGTGATGTCCCTTTGCATTGAGCACTCGAGTCAAAGACCACTCGGATCTGGGATGGCTTTTTTGGATGGTATACAGGAAAAGAAGGTAGATACCAACACTGTTCATTGGGACCAACTGAAGGAGCAATCTCTGCATGATCATTTTGGAACAGCTTCTCCATAAAGGCAATAAAGTCTCTTTTCATCTCAGGCTTCTTCCTGAAAGACCGTAGGAGTGAATTGAAGCGTTCCACAGCTTGTTGACGATTGTTTGGAAGATATTGCCTTGGCTGCTTGAATGGGAGTGGGGCAACCCATGAATTTTCCTCGTCTTTATAGACTTCTCTATCCATGATCTGCAGAAAGAGTCTGTCCTCGATAGATGGGGCTGTTCTCTCGTCGTCTTTTGTTTTCTGAAATACATCACATTCTGCTAGTCTTTGAGTCCGCTCCTTGATAAGGGACTTGGTGAATGACTCGCTTTGGGATCTATCCTTTACAGTGTAGTTGTTAGGACATGGGTGAAAGTATGTAGACTGGCCGTTTTCCATAATGTTGGTGTGGTAAGTTTGGATGAAAGTCGGTTTATGGACCTTCCCGAGGCACATGTCTCCGATGATTACCCACCCGAAGTCCAACTTTTGTGCAAAGGGAGCATTTGGTGGCCCATTCACTTGCTTATGGGCTTTGTGGACTCTGATCATATCTCTGCCTAACAGGAGAAGAATGGGAACATGATGATCGGGCTCTGGGATGTATCTTGCAAGATGTTTTAGATGCCTGTGTTTACTAACTACTCCTGGAGTGGGGATTTCAGAGCGATCGTCTGGAATTTCGTTACACTCAAGTAGCACTGGTAAGGGTAAGACTAAGCTTCCATCAAAGGATTCCACTTGAAAGCCTCGTGCTAACCTGCCTTCTGTTTCGACTGTGCCTGCGCATGTTTTGAGAGTGTAGGCTATGTTACCCTCTGTAATGTCAAACAGATCGAAGAATTCTGATCTTGCGAGCGATCTGTTACTTTGATCATCTAGTATCACATACGTTTTGAATGCCTTTTCTGGGTGGCCTTCAGGAAATACTTTCACGAGACATACCTTGGAGCATGAGCGTGGAAGTTGACCATCTCCACACACCTCTGTACAAGCTGAGGAAACCTCAGATTCCACTGGTACGTCCTCACTCACTTTGTGATCCTCAGATGTCGGAAATTGAGGTTCTTTCATCCACGGTGCTGGGCCCACTGCATGAAAAGTGGGATTTTCGTCAGTAAGCGGCACTGTAGACTGTAGATGGAAGTTCAGGTTTACGACTGCACACGGCAATTTACAGGCAACACCCAAAACTGCCGTGAATTGCCGGAAATTGACGTAGGCCTTGCTTGCCAGTTGTCCCCCCATGACCCCCCTTTTCCTAAATCTAGAGGAGGCTTTGACATGTAAATGAAAATGCTGTGAGCTATACACATGCAAATAAGGGTAGGGGAGTTTCACCCCAGGTAACATTTTTCTGAAAGATATACATCGTTCTAGGACAATCTCTGGTAGAAATAGATCAGGCTCACAGTGTTTTTTTTTTTTTTTTTTTTTTAAATTACGCATAATGCACAACAATTACAACAATAGCATGATATCCAAAAAGATAACAATCAACAAATAATAATTTCACTATAAATGAATAAGAAAAAATAAAAATAGGACAGAATTGAAAAAATAAAATAAAAAGGGGAAAAGGACTATCTATTATGTATAATATAATGATTTAAGAGAAAGCTAGAAACCAGTATTTTGTACTACTTAAAGAAAGAAAATAGCATACACATTAATTCACTTTTCAATTAGCTTCAATATTCTTTAATAAATACAATTGTATCACTACATTTTTTATCGATAGAGAGACTCAATATACAACGGAAAATCAGACCAAAAAAAAAAAAACTTCAAACAAGGTTTAGAATTATTCATTTTACTCTTATGAATATGAAATTTACCTAATAAAATTATAGGATTCATCATAACATTTACAGAAGCAGTTTTCAAATTATATGATAACATCTTTGGATGTTAATTCACAGTTATAACCAGATGTTTTTTTTTTTTTACTGGTTTATTTATTTTAAGTAGCCTAATCAAGTTATTTATTTATGCACACCCTGTTTGTATTTTTCATTTCATGGTAGCCTATATTAGGTCTATCCACCTTATTCCTAATTTAAAAAGAACTAACAGCAACAGAAAAGTCATGGACAGCCGAGGACAACTCTATCAAGAGCTTTGATTTCAACCACAGTCGAAATCCAGTGAACGTCACTCTGATTGGCTGAGGCAGCATATCATCATAACCCAACCTGTAACGCCAGCCACTCTGATAGGCCGAGGCAACATGCGAGCCATGTGGCGCGAGCGGCGCGATTCAGCGTGTTTTTCACATGGTTGGTTTTTCAAGCAGAAAATAACGGCACAGATGCAAAACCCCAATAAAGGAAGCAGAAAATAACGGCACAGATATTCAGCCTACATCGCCGTCATGATCACTGGTGAACCCATCTCCTCTAAATTGAAGGTAAGTTCGTCCAATCTAGTGAATTCTATGTCCATGTCTACTTATAGTGTTTGGTAGTTTAGCGTTATTGTCTTAAACTTCACAAACCTGCTGTGATTACTGCCGCGAATGTTCAAGGGCGTTAACCTTAACGGCACAGTTTTTTTGTTTTGCGTTAGCTTGCTGCTCTTAATTCTTTTTTAGTTTCATGTCAATTTGGGACACTAAATTGTATTTTGCACGTTGTTATCTGGCTGCTAGGTAGCTACCATTCTTTGCTAGTAATCAAACTAACTCGTATTGGGTGTTCAACGGGCTTTTCCCAATGCGTTTACTCTGAATATCGTCAGAAATTATGGAAAAATTATATGTGCCAGGATCATACAAACTCAAAGTTCGTAATGTGCTTGTATGCTCTAGTGTAGGCTATCCTTGTTTGTAAAACTGCAACGCTGTTGTGTGATGGAGTGAAATCTTTAACTCCATCTGTTTGTGATGTTTGTTAACGCATTTGTTTTGTCTCTCAGGTGCTGTAAGGAGTGAGGTGCCCTTCCCTGATAGGAGAAAAAACACCTAAACAAGGTAACGTTACGTGTTGTGATCTCATCCTCTTTTCTTTTGATCAGGCCCCAGTCAAATAAACAGTAAAACTAAACTAATTTGGTATTAACGTCTGTGTTTACGGATGACTTTGAGAGTAAGACAGTGGTGAAAACGCCAAAGAGAACTGGAACATGGCATGTTATTCATTAATGTTTGGCCAAGTTTAAATGTTACTAGGTCCAGTGTTCGATTCACCATCAGGTCCTGCACAGAGATTGTTCGAGGCACACCTTCAGGTCCAGACATGATGGGTCACGGCACGTACAGTGATGGTGCGAGGCACACAGTCTTCAAATCACTGCTATTACTTTGAATCTGAATCAGAAAGAGCTTTATTATCTAGTGTGCTTGCCTTGCACACATAAGGAATTTGTTTGTGTGCTGAGGCTTCCAGTGCACATATACTAACACAACAGGAAATGTATTATAATTACAAAATTATTTTAATTTCAGGAATAACCATATGGAACTAATAAATCCATGAAGACCGATCCCGTAGTGATGCCCCCAGTCCCCCGCCCAGGTCCAGACATGATAAAAGAGTACAGCGCAGTGATCTCAGCACATGACAGGCACGGTGAGTTGTCGGCTGCGTTCACATTAAGCTCATTTAGGATTATTTTGCTATTCAGGTGGTGGTCATATGACCCTGGATGCCTGTTACACAGTGTACACATTGCTTTGAACAAGAAATCAAGTAATTTAGAATTTTTTTACAATTAAGGCCGCAATTTTCATCAAAGTACTTTGCAGTTAACCAAGTTTTATAGATGTATCTCTAATTGTTACAATATTGCAGATTTATTATTTATCATCTTATAAATATGTTCAGTTTCATCATTTGATAATAACTTGTATAACACATTTTTTGTGGTGTAGATGCAGTGACTGAGACTGGGAGATGCAGTGACTGAGACTGGTAAGTATTGATCTATTGGCAGTGGAGAAGACACTTTTAATAGACACCTTCTCTCTTGTGAGCTAGCAAACTTTGCTATTCTAATAGAGCATTGCAAACCTCACCAAATGTGTTTGTTTATTTCAGTGTTCCAGAAAAATGTCCTGAAACTACTGGTCGACATCCGCCATCGCCTGAAGGAAACCAGGTAGTGGATGCAAAGGAAACATATTTTTGCTTACAAATGTGGGGACTTGGGGCAGATTGCCTTTGCATACATCTAAATCATTGGTCTTTTTCAACTTTGAAGAAGGGATCATGAAATTTGGTTCCATAGCCACTGAGGTGTATGTACATCAAGGTGAACGTGTGTGAGCACCTCAAGCACGCGTCGCAAAGACTTGGAGGTGGAGGATTCACTACGCCCCGATGAGCCTACAGGACTTGAATTAAGAGTTTTAAAGGGATAGTTCACTTTAAAATTAATTTTTGATATGTTTAGCTTACCTCAAGGGCATCCAAGATGTAGGTGTCTTTGTTTCCACAGTAGTTTCAATTTTTATATTTTTACGTCAAACCATTCTTGTCTGTCAGTCATATAATGGAAATCTATGGGGATCTCTTAAAAGAGCATGCACAGAGAAATCCAGATTAAACATGATTTAATGACTCGTAACTGTAAGTACACATTGATGGCTTAAGATACGAAACGAGCGGTTTGTGTGAGAAAATGAACAGTGTGTGTATATATATATATATATATATATAAACTGTTTGTTTTCTCTCACAAATCGCTCGTTTCGTGTCTTAGGCCATCAATGTGTACTTAATTTATGAGTCATTAAATCATGTTTAATTTGGACTTCTCTGTGCATGCTCTTTGAGGTGGTGACCATAGACCTCCATTATATGACTGACAGACAAGAACGGTTTGACCTAAAAATATCAAAATTGAAAATATTGTGGAAACAAAGACACCTACATCTTGGATGCCCTTGAGGTAAGCTAAAACATATCAAAAATTAATTTCAAACTGAACTATCCCTATAAATTACATCCTTATTATTTGTTCATAATTATGCCTCCACTGTACATTGTGTTTGATATATCTGGTGCCCAATTCTGATGCCATTCAGGGCAATTTATTTTTGAATAAAGATGCAATATATTATTGATTTATTTGTATAACTGTAGTGCTGTATGTATGTTATCCCATGTTTCCAGAGGGTGGAGGACATGTTTTCTGTGCTTTGAAGATGTTCTCCTATGCTTTGTACATTGTGTGTTTGTTCTAATAAAGCTATTTCTTTGAATAAACAGTATCTGGCATATGTTCCTTTCCTCAATAAATTCATGTCCTTGATGGTAATAATAGTTTAGTCCATAGGATAACAGTGACATGAATATACAACATAATAGCATATCATATGTCATATGTTAATATAACATAAATTATTATTATTATAATTTTATGTAAGCTGACCAATAATAACAGATCTGCCAACCAATCACGAGTGATTTTCTTGTTTAAATGTAGTGAATTTCAACCAATACTGAGTGAGGAAATTCAAGCCATTCTCTGGCAAGGCGCGCGCAGTGCTGCTATTCATATGCTAATTAAGGCCATTCACACCTCCGCGAGCGCTCCATGCATACGTCATGGTTCGTTTACGTCAATATGTGGCACAGTGGAACGCGACGTTCACAGTCTGTAAATTGTCGTTAACTGCCGAAAAT
Organism: Pimephales promelas; assembly: GCF_016745375.1. Next base: position 135,160 of record NW_024121331.1, read on the forward strand.
TAGGGAGATTTCCGACAGTTTACGGGGACGAAAATCCCACTTTTCATGCAGTGGCCTGGATGGAGTGCTGCCATGTGGGTAACGCTGCCACACTCTAAACACTTGACATCCTGATCACAGTTCTTTGCCATGTGGGATGTGGAGCTGCAACATTTGAAGCATATGCCCTGTTGTTTGAGCAATGACTTTCTCTCTTCCATAGGTTTCATCCTGAATCATCTACATCTGAACAGAGGGTGAGGCTTATTGTGTAGAAAGCACTGTTTTGCTGGATTTACCTTATTTTTGAGTTCGCTGGCAAAAAACTCGGATCGTTGCGCATTTTAGCTTGTTGACACACAAAGTCTACAAGAAACTTGAAGGGTGGAAAGGAAACTCTGCAGTCCTCTTTGTACTTGGATCCCACCGTGAGCCACTTCTCTTGTAGGCTGAATGGCAATTTCTGAATTATCGGATTTACTCCCCGTGGTGTGTCTAGATAGGAAAGACCCATTAGACTGCCATCCAGCTTAGCTGCTTGGATCTCCATGAGCAAATCTCCCAGCTCGCGCAGTCTGTGACTGTCTCTGTTTGCTATTTTTGGAAAGCTCTCCAGTTTAGCAAATAGAGCACTTTCTACCATTTCCGGCGAGCCATATGTTTCATATAGTCTGTCCCAAATCAGCCTGAGCCCTTGTAACGGATGGTTAATGTGCACAGCTCTGATCCGTTTTGCATGTTCTGCTGACTCACACCCCAGCCATTTCACTAACAAGTCCATCTCCTCGCTAGGTGAGAGGTTAAGGTCTTTAGTGGCGTTTATGAAGGATGCCCTCCATGCTCTAAAGGTCGCTGGATGATCGTTAAACTGTGTAAGGCCGGTTGACACTAATTCACGTCTTGCGATAAACTTGACGACATCAGACATTTGATTATTTACATAAAGATTACCTTGATACTGTCCAGCTCGTAAAGGTGTAGCTGACTGAGCCTGATGATAGTCGAGCGGCACCCTTCTGTCTCCGTTCCTTTCCTCGCTGCCTGGAAATGGTGCAGATCGTGGATGGTGCCCATCTCGAGGTGACGTGAAGTGTGACTCTTGCTGAGCCGGGCATGACAGCTGTACATCCTTGGATTGCGAAATGGTAGGGTACTGCACAAACTCTGCTTTGACAAACTGAGATTTGGGTGGTATGACATAAAAACCACGCTGGCCCTCCTGCTGCATGTAGGATTCAGTACTCTGTGGTTGTTGCACTTCTGAGGCAGTTATGCTTCCGTTGTCATAAAACGGCCCATCCAGTACTGGCATTTGTAAATCTACAGCACTACCCGCTTGTTCTGCTAAGTAAGCCTGTGTGCGTTCTGTTGAATCCTCAATTGGTAGGTCTATTATGCTTGATTTTCCCCTACTTTCCTGCTCTGCAGCTGTTTCTAAGGCCTCTGCAGCTCTTTTTTGCAGCCTTAAAGTCTCTAGTGATGCCTCAAGCTGTGCTTGTTGTATTTTAAGTTCACTTTCTTTCTTAGCAAACGCTATTTCTGCTTTAGCCGCTTCGGCCTCTGCTCTAGCCATTGCAGCAGCTGTGATTACGGCTGATGGGCCTCGTGAGTGCCGTGACGAACATGATGCATTAGATACTTGCCTCCGTGATCCAGATTTGGAGCTTGACTTAGACATTGTAGGAGGAAGATCACCTTATGGGCTAGCTTGCTCCCCGCCGTGGAGTTAGAAACTAGAAGTTGGTCACTGAAGAGGTTTTCGTTTTACTGTTCTGCCCTTTATCTCAAACGCCTTGCTTGAGTATGCAGTCAGATAACGCCTCCCAAAGACAACAGACACAGGGATCGTTTCCAAGGTTTACTGTTGCCCAAGGAATAACGTAAAACTGTAAAAATACAAAATACAGAATCCTAAATGTACAGTACAGAGTAAATTACACGTTTCGCATTAACACTACAAAGGCTTTACATTGCATATAGTAGTTAGCAACTATAACAGAAATAGATTGTGCATTTACAAAACAAAGGAAAATTAAATTGACGATATAAACTTATGGATATAAGATATAGCAATTAAATATGCATAGGATTTATAATGTAGCAACATCTATGTTGTGAGATTGCGTTTGTCCATGTTAGGCTACCGTAGTTGGGGAATTGCGGATATAGTGAGTTGATCGCGCAGTTCATGCTATTCTGTAAGCTGAATAAAAATGCACCTTTAATGAAGATCACGACCCGCGTCTTACTTCATATCATGACATGGTGTCAGAATTAAGGACTTCACGCCGACATTAAGTGCAAGATGGCAAAGTTTGGACCTCCCGAGCCGTTTGATTTTTCCCAGCCAGCGGAGTGGCTTACATGGCGGCAGAGATTCTCCCGGTTCAGAGTCGCATCGAAACTGGACAAAGAGAGTGGCAAAGTGCAGGTGAACTCGCTTTTGTACTCGATGGGGAGAGATGCTGAACCTATTTACGGCTCGTTTGTGTTTCCTGCGGCAACTGAGGCCATGCCACATCCAGAATATGACTATAATCTAGTGATGCAGAAGTTTGATGAACACTTTGTCCCGAAAAGAAACGTCATCCACGATCGCGCCTGTTTTCATAAGCGCGGCCAAAGGGCCGGTGAGACAGTTGAAGCTTTCGTGCGGAGCCTGTACGAGCTTGCGCAGCACTGCGAATTCGGTGCGGGAAAGGACGAGCAGATCCGGGACCGGATCGTCATTGGGATAATGGACAAAGAGGTTTCACAAAAACTCCAGCTGGAGGCGGACCTGACTCTGGAGAGAGCCATCCAGTTTGCACGGCAAAGTGAACAAGTGAAACAACAAAGTGCAGAGCGCGTGGAAACTACAGTGAATGAGGTGAGACATAAACAGTACAATAGCACAAGGAGGAGCTATGATAAACCGCGGCAGGGACAAGGACAGAAATACAGTGAGAATAAGCTGAACTGTCAGAGATGTAATAGGATGCATGAAAAAAAAGAAAGCTGTCCAGCCCGTAACAAAAGGTGCAGGAAGTGCAATAAGATCGGACATTTTGAGGCTGTGTGTAAATCCAAAATGCTGAAAGAGGTCAGAGCAGAGGCTGCTATGGATTCAGACGAGGATTCATTTTTTATTGGAGAACTGTTCCGGAGAGCAACCACAAAATCGAAGCCAAATATCATTGAGGAGTCAAACCTGGATACTGACTGGGATGTAGAGCTACTAGTAAATGGCAGTCCGGTGGATTTTAAAATCGACACAGGTGCTGATACCACCGTTATGACTGAAGCGACTTTCAGCAGACTACTCCAAAGACCAAAACTGAACACGTCCAGGCCAACGGTGTACAGCCCTGGCGGAAAAGTCCGATGCGTGGGTAAGTTCCTTGCCACCACTACATACAAAGGCCAAAAATACCAATACTGGATTACAGTCATAAAAGGACAGTTTGTTAGTAACTTGTTGGGAAAGGCAGTGGCAAAGCGTATGGGGTTGGTAGCAAGAGTTAATGCTATCAATAGTGACTTAACAAGTGATGTGTTCGGGGAAATAGGACTACTGAACTGCGAACCTGTTAAGATCAAGCTGACTGGCGAAGCAGTCCCATACAGTGTCAACGCGCCACGCAGAATTCCATTTCCGCTCCTTCCAAAGGTGGAGAAAGAGCTAAAGCGTATGCTAAGCCTCGAGATCATAGAGAAAGTTACAGAGCCGACGGACTGGTGTGCTCCAATGGTGCCCGCTCCAAAACGCAACAAGGATGAGGTCAGAGTGTGTGTGGATTTGAAACGCTTGAACAAGGGTGTGAAGCGCGAACGTTACATTTTGCCCACACTGGATGATATAACACCTAAGCTAGCAGGAGCCAAGGTTTTCTCCACTCTGGATGCCTCTAGCGGGTTCTGGCAAATCCCATTGGACCCCAGCTGCCAAAGGTTGACAACTTTCATTACCCCAATGGGCCGGTTTTGCTTCAAACGTCTACCATTTGGGATTACATCAGCGCCTGAAATTTTCCAGCGGCTGATGACAGACTTGCTCAAAGGGCTAGAAGGGACTGTTGTCGTGATGGATGATATCCTGGTTTACGGGTCCACAAAAGAGGAGCATGACCGCCATCTCGACGCGGTGTTGCGGATAGTTAAGGCGTCCGGTCTCAAGCTCAACAGAGCCAAATGTCACTTTGGGAAGACTGAACTGCAGTTCTTTGGACACATCATTAGTGCGGATGGTGTTAAGCCTGATGAGAGCAAAGTGGAGGCTATCGCTCAGATGTCCAGCCCCTCCAATGTGGAGCAGCTGCGGCAGGTGCTCGGACTGGTTAACTACGTTGGAAAGTTCCTGCCAGGCCTGTCTACAGTGTTGCATCCTCTCACTAACCTGCTCAGAAAAGAGACTGCGTGGGTTTGGGGTGAGCCTCAGGAGCAAGCATTTAATCAAGCAAAAACAATGCTTATGACCGCACCAGCCCTTTGTTATTATGACGCCAACAAACCAACAGTGGTCAGTGCCGATGCCAGCAGCTATGGCCTTGGTGCTGCCCTGTTGCAAGACCACGATGGAGAGCTGCGGCCAGTTGCCTTTTCCTCGCACACTCTCACTGATGCGGAGAAGAGGTATTCGCAGATCGAAAAGGAGTGTCTGGCATCCGTTTGGGCCTGTGAACGTTTCGCCCACTACATCCAAGGTATGGGCTCTGTCCGTTTACAAACTGACCACAAGCCACTAGTGCCATTAATCAACTCATACGATCTGGACAAAACTCCACTACGATGTCAGAGACTGCTTATGCGCCTCATGCAGTTCAATGTCACTGCTGAACATGTTCCCGGTAAGCAGCTGGTAGTCGCAGATACACTCTCCAGACATCCACTGAAAGACAGTTACGTGCCTGAAACAGAAACGCAAGTAAAGGCTTATGTGAACACTATGGTGGCTAGCAAACCAATCAAGTCACCTAAAATCGAGGAGATTCGCAGAGTCACACAAAGCGACGCTGAACTTCAAAAAGTGATCACATTCATCAGAAAGGGGTGGCCTCGCAGAATAGCGGCGGGCTCACCACTGTGTGGATACTATGCAGCCAGAAGTCACTTATCAGAGTCGGACAGCCTGGTCCTATACCATGACCGTATAGTAGTTCCAGCAGTACTCAGAGCTGGGGTCCTGGACCAACTGCACGAAGGTCACCAGGGCCTCACCAAATGTCGGGAGCGAGCCAAATTGACAGTTTGGTGGCCAAAGATCGGAGCACAGATCACAAACAAAGTGAAATTATGTGACTTTTGCAGAGAGCACAAACCTACACAAAGACGTGAACCACTGGTAACCACTCCCCTGCCCAGTGGCCCATGGCAAAGGATAGCTGTTGACCTGTTCGAGTTAGAGGGTAAGAATTTTCTTGTCGCCGTCGATTACTTCTCTAGAGACATTGAGATTGCTTCCCTCACCACCATTACCAGCAAGCAGGTTATTAATAAGCTCAAGCACATTTTTGTGAGATGGGGCATCCCGCTAGAACTGGTCAGCGACAACGGGACACAGTTCACATCGGCAGAGTTCCAGGATTTCAAACGGAGTTATGGTTTCACTCACATCACCTCCAGCCCACACTATCCACAGTCTAACGGAGCAGCAGAAAGGGCTGTTCAGACTGCCAAGTACATCCTCAAACAGCCGGACCCCTGTTTGGCCCTTATGGGTTATCGCTCTACACCAATCGCTGCGACAGGTGAAAGTCCAGCACTGCTCATGACTGGTAGACAAATTCGTACTACTGTTCCGGTCCTAGAAAAGACATTGCTCCCACGTCCATTCAACCCGGATCAAGTCTACATGAAGGACGCCACAGCGAAAAGTTCATACAGATTCTACTACAACCGCAGTCATTCGGCACGCGCGCTCCCAGAACTTCACTCTGGTCAGGCTGTTAAAGTGAAGCTCGATGGGGAGAAGGGATGGACAACACCTGCCAGGGTCATCAGTAAGTCCAAGGAGCCGAGATCCTACTTAGTGGAGATGGCCAATGGGAATGTGACCCGTCGGAACAGACGTCACCTTCAGACTGTTCCTGAGACCGAACCTCCTGCGGAACAGCAAGAGGCTCAGTCAAGAGAGTCTCAGCAGGACAGCGGTTCCCCACCAACGGATGTGACGGCGCCGCCGGAATCACCTGTGAGCCAGTTACCAGCAGGCCCTTCCTCAGGGTCTCCCCTTCCACCATCTACTCCTGTGAGAAGAACCTCCAGGGGCCGTGAGATAAGAATGCCTCTTAGGCTGCGAGACTGATGACGTTCAAAAGGGCAGAATAATCCCTTACAGGACTGAGGGCAGTCTACCCCTGTGATGTCCTGCACCGTTCTGAGATTATTTGCTAAGCATGGGAAAAGAAATGTTTGAAAAGCAAAGTTAACATGGTTGTTGCATTTATTTTGTTATATTGTTTAAGGAAATTTAAGATTTGATTAATATTGCAAAATGCAGATGTTGGGTTTGGTAAGTGCATCTTGACATTGCTAACTTCTAAAAGGGGGAGATGTTGTGAGATTGCGTTTGTCCATGTTAGGCTACCGTAGTTGGGGAATTGCGGATATACTGAGTTGATTGCGCAGTTCATGCTATTCTGTAAGCTGAATAAAAATGCACCTTTAATGAAGATCACGACCCGCGTCTTACTTCATATCATGACAATCTACATACCGAAAGTGCCTTCAAAACAACTTAAATGAAGGAGCAGAAGTAGCCATGACCGCATGCTCTTCTTTGCTGCTGGGCTCACATTAATGATGTCATCAAATAAAGACTTAAACGTTAGGCTTGTTTGAGATGCGCCTCGCCTGCATTGTAGTCGAGAGTAGGCGGCTGCAGTAAGAGGAGGAGTGAAAAAAGCGCATTCAAGCCGGACAAATCTCGGTTCTCGCAGTGAATCAGACACCTGTGAGATCAAAGTCTGATATCGCGGGATTCACGGGATTCACGCTCGTGCACGTGTTGCTAATAAACTGGATGTGATTTAAGTTCGGTTGCTTTTATATAAAAATAAATATAATGAACAAGACACCCAAAGTACTTGCTATTTAATTAGGCTACATTCCAAATATGTGTTTATCAATCATTTTTTATTTAATACAGACGTGTTTTATATATTTTTTTAATAAAAATGACATCACATAATAACCCATATGGCACTGTCAGAGAGTTTATTCACCCATATGTACATAAAACATGATATCAGTTTTAAAATCAAACATTTTAAAAGAGAACAATTCATCACTGTTGTTTTTTTATTATTTATTTAATTTTTTATTCGAATGCAAGTGACAAACATACAAGCACTACAATTTGTGAAACAAATATTATACAGCGACAAATAAATAAACATCAGAATAAAATTAATAATAAAAAAATAAATAAATAAAAATAAGCTTAGTTTAAATAGACAGACTTACAAACTTCATCTATAAAATGAGACAAATTTTCCTAATTTTCACTTGAAAATTTTAAAGTATATTTGAGTTACTGACATAGCTTTCTTATTTTTAACCCGTTTAAGAGACTCACAATATATATCAGTTTCAATTTGAAAAAAAAATTAAAACATGGCCTTTATTTGGAGAATTTAGCTTTATGAATATGGAATTTACCTACATCACTGTTGTTTAAACCAATGAGCATTAAGCAGTGTCGTCAGCAAGTCGTTTCCCATCATGCTTTTGATCAGCGCAGTCGGTGGAGAGCAACTGCGCGCGACTGCAGAATCCGACCCTTCCGCCTTGCGCTCGCGAGAGTTTTTTGACATACGTCGGCATGACATCAGAGCCAGACGGACCGTTCTCGGACACATTTCTAACCGGCATGCATCTCGCGCTGATCACCGGTGATCGATTCTGCGCAGATTTTGCTCATCTCAAACGAGCCTAATATCATATGCAATACCCAACTCTGAACAGAAGGGGTCACTTTACGACAACTTTTAAATCAAATAAATGCAGAATGTTCATATAGAACAGCACAAGAATAATAAAAGAAAGTTGATTGATTGAAAAGAATACTACTTTTATTTAGCAAGGATGCATTCAATTAATCAGAAATTATTATTATTATTTTTTTATGGTTTCCACAAAAATATTAGGCATCTACAACCCATGCAATGGGTAGGCTATTCAACATTGATAAAAATAATAAAAACCTTTCTTAACTGAACACCAATAATAATTGATCAATCAACATTTTACTATGATTTCTGAAGAATAATGTGGCATTGAAAACTGAAGTAATGACAGTAATTTCAGCTTTGACATCACAGGAATAAATTGCTATGTTTAATTAAAACAGAAAATAGTTATTTTAAAGTGTCTGCAACATGACATCATGACTTTTGCGTAAACATACACGCCACTTTCGAGTCAAGTGGCGTGTTATCTCTACGCATTTTGCGCTATCCGCGTGTATCCGTGTGTTTGCATGTATGTCTACGCCATTAACGTCCGCGTCATTCCGCGTGTCTGTACACGACGTCAAATCTCCAGTCATAAATGCCATTAACCCCAGTGACGGTTAAGTTTAGGGACGGGGTTGAGGTAAGCCATATATTTATATAACGTTAAGTCAACGGCGTTCATAAACGCGCTGAAAAGCAATTATGCGTCTTGATAGCACGCCAAAAATGGAAATACGAATTGGCGTGTCATACACACGCTACTTCATGAGATCAGTCTGAGTCTTAACTCATTTTTGACTAAATGTGTACGAAAGCCTGTCTTGGAAATAGAAGTCGTTGCTACACGGACTGGTTATAGTGGTACACACAGGAAGACTGTCATGGGGAATGTTCACCTCAGCATGCTTATTCATGTTTGTTTAATGCGTCTATGACTTGATGTAAGTACATCTGCATATATATGTTTATTGAATCTATGACCCCATTTACACCTGGTATTAAAATGCGATCTGTATCCAGATAAGTTATCCGGATAATAAGTACCGATTCCATTTACACCTGGCCACATAAATGTGTTTTTGCAAAACGGATATAAATCCGATCTTAAACTCCCGCGTTATATGCAGATTTAATGGATTGCACGCCACCAAAAGCAACAGATTTGAGCTGCATTTCGTTGATCATCAGCTAATTTCCAAATCAAAGACATCAATAAAAGAGTGGCAACAGCGCTGGTAAGATAATTTCGTTTCTTTACTTAAAGATGATTGTGTGTTAAGCGTCTGTGACTTATTACTTTCACTTTTATTTGCGATGTTTGCACGTTGGCTCGATGAATAGACGCTCAGCTGCTCATCTGCGGTGATGGGTGATGCGTGTCGCAGTAGCGCCGTCATATCTGACTATAACATGACATATAGCCTATATAACAAGCTCACTCGTTTATTTTTTGCCTTTTTGGGAGGAGTAAAATATGTGGTTTCAACAACCAGATTGCGTTTACACCTAGTAAAGATCCGGACACAATGCGAGCCAGACTACCTCCAGATGTGGTCAGGCAGATCCGATCGCGATCCGATCACAACGCATTTACACCTTGCATTAACATGCGTTTTTTATTATCCGGATAACTTATCTGGATACAGATCGCATTTTAATACCAGGTGTAAATGGGGTCTATGTGTTGATGACCCGCGATCGTTTGAAGGTTATTTTTGGCGCGTTTGGAGCGCTGTCGCGGCCGTAATTTGTGTTCATAAATGTTTAACCAATATGTTTATATTAGTAATATATCATGGTACAGTGTTGTATCATGTTTATTTGAGTTTATTGTATTTGTTTGACTATAATGTCAGTGTGTAAATGATTCCCAGAATACGATTGTCATTATATTTCTTTATTGTTCTTTCAGACCATTAATACAGACTTCATTGCCAATGAATAACTAATCCAGATGACTGTACAATAAAACATCTCTGTGAAGAATCTTCTCTCCACTCCCTGATTCGCTGACCGGAATCCCGTCCATATTTGGCCGCCTCAATCAGCATATTATTATAGTAGTTGTGCGCCTCAGCTACATAAGTGGTCCTTCGAGCCGGATTGAGAGCAATACCGAACCAATATGGACAAAGCAGAAAGTGACCCATCTGGGGTCCAGACCTCGACGCAAAATTAATCTGCCTGCACATCTGGATGATTATGATGTCGACTACCATCCTGCTGGGGACCCTCCTCCAAAAGCTTCCTCTCACTGTTCTAGTCAGCCCCGAAGCAGCTCGAAGAAAACGTCTCGCAGTGGTGTCAGCACTCAATCTAGGACCAGTAGGCGTTCCATTACGTCCGCTGGCATTTATGTCCCACCAGAGCTCACTAGTATCCAAACTGCTATGTTGGAGGAGAAGATCAAACAGAGACAGTATGACAGTCTAAGGCAGCAAGTGGCAGAGGACTCGCTGGTTGATCTGGAATACCAAAGACTGCAGTTACAAGCTAAAGAAGCCCAGCGCATGCAAGAGGAAGCGTTAGCGGCCAAGGAAGCCCTGTTGAAACAGCTAGAACGACAGCGCAAGCTTCAAGAAGCAGAGACTGAACTCGAAGTAGCTAAGCTTGTATCCTCTATGCTCACCGTTGACTCTAAAGCGACTACTCCATTCCCTACAGACTCTGGTTCTCCAAATGCTTTACAGCTTCCATCAAGGCGCAGCCAGGCTTGTTCACCGCAGCTCATGTCTTCTGGACCTCACCAGCCTCCATTCCAGTCGCCCGCTGTGACGTCGACGCTGCTGCCCTGTCCGATCACATTGCCTGATCCTGATGTCTCCGCAGCATCACCTAGACTGCCACATTGTGCTTCACACTCAGCAGATTCACTCATGCCGTCTGCACGTGACCAAGAGCCACAAGCATTCTCATCGCCAGTTCCTGATGTTGACCCGTTGGCTTCTACTGCTGTGCCGGTACACTGTGTGTCCTTACCACCAAATCTGCCCCCTCAATCTTCAGGAGTGTTCACCATCCCGACGTCCACGGCACACCCCATGAGAAGCAGCATGCAGTATGTGCCACAGCAGCCTGTTACTGCCACACTACCTACTAGGGATGAGCGAGTACAGCATTATCTGTATCTGTATCTGTATCTGTTAACCATATGAATTATCTGTATCTGTATCTGTACTCGGACTGGGCGGGGCCTAAACCCGGAAGTAGGTCGGGTAGTCTTGAAATGGGCGGGGCTTTAACCGGTATGTTATTTTAAGCATGCAATTGATATGGGTTGATCTGAAATTGCTATATTTATTGCTGATAAGAAATAAAACTATTTACATGACAGCATCAGCATTGAGCTTCAGATCAATGGTTTTGATAACGATAACAAACGAACTACAGAACAAGTTTTGCAACAATGAATACAACACATGTGGCTGCAATTATGAAGTAAAATGTAATGAACAAGAGTTTTCATCTCAACTACGGCTGGGTGATATGGACCAAAAGTCATATCCCGATATATATTTAGGCTGAATTTCGATATACAAAATATATCCCAATATTTTTTTCTGCAAAGTGAGAGCAAATGTTCAGTCAAAGAAAAATATGACATGTCACAAGTAGTTTTATTGAAACTTGAACATTTGCTAAATCAAATGAATAAATAATAAACAGGTTTCTTCACCTAGGGCTGCATGATTAGGCTATGACAAAAATCTTAATTGCAGATTATTAATTGGTTTATTTAATTTTGTTAATACAACGTTTGGTATGAGCCATTACAGTCATTTAAAAAAATATAAAAAAATAACACAAAGAAAAATAGGG
>NW_024121332.1:0-48240 GCF_016745375.1 Pimephales promelas
GTCTCTGAAGAGTGATTGGTCTAAAGGTGGAGGAGGACCAAACTTCAGTGAGAAAACACCATCATCTAAGAAAAGGTATTTTGTGTTGTTTACATTAAATTATAGGGTTGTATTTATGGTCGCCAACCGTTCCGTATAATACGGAATCATTCCGTACACATAAAAGTCTTGTTCCGTATTGAACTGATAGGGAACGCACTTTGTTCCGTATTTTTGAGAATCAGTTCAGTGCAAATCCATGACAGACACATCTTCTAATATATGTCAGACAGACTATGAATGAAGACCTGCTATAATGGAAAATTCGGGGACTTTGGCGGGCTCTGACATGCAATAACGTAGAGTTGTCTCATTGGTCGCAGGTTAGAGGCGCTCGTGCCATGAGCGAGTCAGACAGCATAGTAATATGCAGCATAGATATATACACGGCTGTGCAGCTCCAAATGACATGTGTTTTACATCTAGGCTTCAGTAAATCGAGGAAAAGGAATTTCCGAAGACATTTGTTAGCCTGGCTGCGCCCTCCTACGCACTTCCGCTCAATTTCATTCTCCTTCAGTACTACGTCTGGGACTGCTGTATATCCTTAGGTTTCCAGAAATCAATTTTTTGTAGGACCAATCAGCGAATAGAGGGAGTGGCTGAGAACGATGACGTTGATGTAAGCGCGTCAGTTTGAGTTCAGTAATGGCAGCGGAGAAAGACGTGAGAAAAGCTCGGTCCGTTGTTGGAAAAAAAATGCCAAATATACAGAATATAAAGCCGGACTGTTGTCGTCTCACCTCTTGTTGCACAACGGAGGACCACGTGAAGGAGGCAGAAAGGTTGGAAGTTTGTGCTGGGCTGGGCAGCTCGGTGTGCACGATGACCGTGACATTTTGGACGGACGCTTTAGCCTGGTGTTCGGAAGCCCCGAGTCCTAGCTGCTAAACTATTGTTGAAGATCCGTTCAGGAGTCATGTCAGTAGCTCAGATTCCCAACAGTAAATTTACTGATTCTTGTGATGAATAGAACATTTTGAGCCCCTTTGTGCACTCGTGCAGGAGGTTGGTGTGTCAGTTTTACATGTTGTAAATCATACAAATTGGTTGTAATTTTTTTTTTAAATAATTGTCATAAATAAAAATGTGAAAACCCATACTTTGAAGACCATAATTTGATTTTCAGTTTTAGATGTCGTTAATGGTTAATTTTTTAATAATAAAAAAAAACTACTAAATGCCATATAAAAATGTACAAACACATACTTTGAAGACCATAATTAAGGTAATGAAATGTACAAATGTTACAAATGAAATGTACTAGAGTCTGGTTGAGCCAGGCTAGACATTTGTAGGCTATGATAAGAAAAACTACAAAATAAAAAAAATATTATTTTTTGCACTTGAAAGAACATTATAGAAGTGTAATTCTATTGAATTTTGTTGTGTTAATTTTTCTTCAAATGCAGTCTAAGCCGATGAGTTTTGAACGTTTTATTTGTTGAAATTAAAAACAAAATTAATTTAAAATATATATATATATATATATATATATATACATTGTTGGCAAAATGATCATGATAGCCTTCATATATCTAGCCTATGTGGTACAATGATTGATTAGGCATACTTTGCTATTCTATAAATATAGGCCTAATAAGTTACATTATAATATGCTATAATGTATGAGTTTCAGGTGGTGAAGGTGATTGAACTTGACTGTGTAAGGGGATTTATGAAACTCACTCCTGTAACACGGTTACACAGTCAGCCACAAGGAGGCATAATTTCACTATGGAAAATAAATCATTCAACTAAACATGTCCATTCATCAACCACAGTTACTAATAAACAAATGCACAGCAATACTGCATTTAATTACTATTTGCAACATTAAACCTTTTCTAATGTTCTTTGTGTCATCAGTGTAAGATCAGGCTCACATGTGTCCAGCTCTGTGTCTCTGAAGAGTGATTGCTCTAAAGGAGGAGGACCAGACTTAAGTGAGAAAACACCATCATCTATAGAAAGGTATTTTGTTTTGCTCATTTTTTGTCACACGTTGACTGTGTTTAAAAGTTGTATTTGTGAAAACCAATCATGAAACATGCTTAGATCAAACATTTGAGTTTTCACAGCTAATGCTTATTTCTCTTTCTGTAAAATATCAGTTAGTATTTTAATTTACTAATGTGATTACAGGCTTCAATATGAGACATTAGACTCAGACCTTCAGACTCACAGGAACCTTTGTTTTGATCCCAAGAAAAATTTCAAAGACAATCTTCTTGGGATCTTCCAGGTAGGAAAACACATTTTTAAAAATGTTGCAAACAAATATGTTATTGTACAAAAAAATTTAATTACTCTCTTTTTTTCTCCTTTTAAACACATTTTAGCACAACTTGGTTAGCATGTTATTCTTTTAACTGGATTTTTTTTCATGCACATGTACAGTATTATGATTATTTAATAAATAGTGTTGACCAAACGTAGATGTACAATTTGGCTTAAATTCTGTTATTCTGTCTTTTCACTTTTGTTTGTAGGATCTTGAGAGGAAAATAATCACATTTCTGAAGAATGAGCTGGAGAAGTTAAAGAAAATATTACAACATGAGAACACACAACACTTTGTGAAGGACTTTAATGAGAACAGATCCAGTATCAAATCAGCAGCTCTTGATCTCACACTACATTACCTGAGAGAGATGAAGCAAGATGAAGCTGCTGATGCTCTAGAAGGCAAGAGACTCGTCATCATCTGTCTGATTGTCTCTTATAAATGTAGGAGAGAAAATGAAGACTAAAACTATCTATTTCCTGTTCCTGTGTTTAGATGAGCTGTTCCTCATTCATCAGCTGAAATGTGGCCTAAAGAAGAAGTATCAATGTGTGTTTGAAGGAATGGCAAAGCAAGGTGACTCCACACTCCTGAATAACATCTACACAGATCTCTACATCACTCAGGGTGGCAGTGAACAGGTCAATACTGAACATGAGGTGAGACAGATTGAAGTTGCTTCCAGACGTCATGAAGCACAAGAGGTACAGGTTGAATGCACACATTTGTTTGAAGCGCCTGAACAAGACAAGGGGATCCGAACTGTACTGACAAAAGGAGTCGCTGGCATTGGGAAATCAGTCTCTGTGCAAAAGTTTGTTCTGGACTGGGCTGAAGGAAAAGAAAATCAAGATATCAGCTTCATATTTCCTCTTCCATTCAGAGAGATGAACTTAAAGGAGAAAGAAAAACTAAGTTTGATGGACCTTATAACTCAGTTTTTCCCAGAGACAAAAGGACTGAACCTTACAAGAAGGAATCAGTTCAAAGTGCTGTTCATCCTTGATGGACTGGACGAATGTCGCCTTCCTCTGAAGTTTGATTGTAATGAGACGTGGCGTGATGTATCGTCACCAGCCTCTCTGGATGTTCTCCTAACTAACCTCATGAAGGGAAATTTGCTTCCTTCTGCTCTCGTCTGGATCACCAGCAGACCAGCAGCTGCCAGTAAGATTCCTCCTGACTGTATCGACCGGCTGACAGAGATACGAGGATTCAGCGACACACAGAAGCAAGAGTACTTCAAAAAAAGATTCAAGGATGATATTCAAGCCAACACAATCATAGATCATGTTAAACAATCAAAGAGTCTCTTTATCATGTGCCACATCCCAGTCTTCTGCTGGATTTCAGCCACTGTTCTCCAGAACATTCTGGAGGAGAAGAGAAATAATGATGTGAGAAACACTCAGGCTGATGAGATCTCTAAAACACTGCAGGAATCAAACACTGAAGACACTCCCAAGACTCTGACACAAATGTACACACACTTTCTCCGCTTTCAGATCCAGCAGAGCCGCCGAAAGTATGATGGAGAATACACACTAGATGTTTCCTGGGATAAAGATGCCATCCTTTCACTGGGGAAACTGGCATTTCATCATCTGAAAAGAAACAACCTGATCTTCTATGACACAGACCTGGAAGCCTGTGGTCTTGACGTCTATAAGGCATCAGTGTACTCAGGCATGTGTACCCAGATCTTTAAGGAGGAAACAGGGATCGTTCTTGGTACCATGTACTGCTTTGTTCACTTGAGCATTCAAGAGTTTATTGCAGCCCTTTATGCACATCTGTTTCTAGACATCAACAAGACAAGTGTGTTTGATCATGAGTCTATAGAACACAAAAACAGAAATGAAACTATGATTGATTTTCTCAAGACTGCAGTGGACAAGGCGCTGGAGAGTGACAATGGACACCTGGACCTTTTCCTTCGCTTCCTCCTCGGTCTGTCACTCCAGTCCAATCGACGACTCTTACGAGGTCTGTTGACACAGCGAGACGGCACTGATCGGACCAAAAAGGGGATAGTTCAGTACATCAAGCAGAAATTAGAAGCTAATCTTCCTGCCGAGAGATCCATCAATCTGTTCTACTGTCTGAATGAACTGAACGACCAAACTCTGGTGAACGAGATTCAGACCCACCTTAGCAAAGGAAGTCTCTCATCTGGTGACCTTTCACCTGCCCAGTGGTCTGCTTTAGCCTTTGTGTTGTTGACATCAGAGGAAGAGCTGGAGGAGTTTGAGCTTCAGAAATTCAAGAAATCAGACGAGTGCCTCATTAAATTATCGGCAGTCATTAAAGCCTCCAAAAGAGCCCTGTAAGTCTTTTAATAAATTTTGTCATGTTTAGCTCCCATATGAAAAATGCATTATTCTCTATAGTGATTCCCCATCATAAACATGAAGTTCCCTTTCATTGTCACTCCGAGTTCTGTCGGATGACAACGAATGGGGTTTCACTTAGAAAGCCTATGGACTTTGAGGATACAAAATGAGCCAATGGCAAAGAAATGCCGTGGGTCTGCAGAATTTGCATAGCATATCTCTGCCTTACCATTTGGGTATAAACGAGGACGCCGACAACATGCATATATATTTTCGCTTCGGAGCCAAGAGTATCTCATCACTCCACAGCTATTTCTGACTTCGCTCTAAGTGACGAGCCACTTTCTCTGGTGTTGGCAATCTGCAGTGAGTTCACATTGCCTGCTGATCTGTGCAGTTATCTGCCAGTGAGTGTGTTTTTTGCGGAGAGTGAACTGAACCAGGGCTCTTGCCACCTTGCTCTCCGAGCGACGAAAGTGGCCGTATGCTCCCTGGGTCAGGTGATGCTCACCATTCTGTGGCTGAATCTGTCCAATGTGCAGGATGTCAGGCTGGCCCATCTGCTTGACACTCTATATTCCAGGTCAGCCTCTTCGGTGGTGCAGTCGAGGGCTTTGCCCAACAGTTCTCAACCGCCCACGATCAGACTGAGGCTTAATCTGCCCCGACAGCCCCGCCGTCCACTCAGATCCCTAAGTCCGCCCACCACCGCTGCTCAGCTGAGCCTTGAAAAGTGGAACTTAACGTTAAAAATAATCAACACCTTGTTACATCCCTTTTAATGAATCAGCTTGAACGTGTTTATTGAATGAACAGTTTAATGACTTACTTAAAGTCTGTTGTCATAACAATGTGCGCGCTGAGTGAAAGCCTTTCAATGCACATAGCTGCTGTTTAGTTTCGGTTACAATGGTTACTGAAAATGTCCTCGTTTTTGTCCATGCTGCCCACATCATAAACTTTATTTATATATCAATTAATACATACAAATTAAAAAAATAAATGGCGGTAATACCGAATATCCACTCAATTGAGCCACTCAACATTTCCGCAAGGGAAATTTCATAACCGTGACAGCCCTACAAATCAGAAGAGCTAAGTTACATGAAACAGTCCAACTACATATTTTACACTACTGACAAGGGAAAAGTCACTACTCACTGTGTCTATGGCTAGCTTCTAGGTTTCTGCAGCTTCTCTTTCAAGGTATGAACTAAACACTCTGAAGCGACGTTTGTTCGCGTTCGGCTACGGTAGAAACATGACATCACAATATGGCGAGCTTCATAGCAGGGGGTGCCCGCGGTTATAGATATAAATCTACAGCCTGGGTTGTCTGCATAGACCGCGGTTTTTTCCAGTGTGTTTAGGGGACAGGCAGCTAGCGGATACTGAGGAGATGTTTGCTGTATGTGACAAAAAATGTTTGGGCCTAAAAAATGTGTGACATCGCTTAGAGCACCTTTAATTGAGTTCTTTATATACACCATTGAAACCATAGCTATAGATTTCATATTGCATTTCTGTTAATAGATACTCAAAATCATTACACATTGCACCTTTAAATTCTTGAGATATTTGCGGACAATATTAAATGAAATCACATTGAAAACTAAGAAATAAAGCATAAGTAAATACCATGTAAAAAAATCTTTCTTGGCTTGTTACAAACACAGTCACGTAACAGAAATAAATGACAAGTAAATAAAAAAATACCTCATTGGCCGTATGAACCCGAGAGGGTAAACTTAGGTGTATTGATTTTTGAGCTTCACCGACAAAACTTATGGGTAACTTTACAATCTTGTGAAGAACAGGCTTGTGAGCCGCAGCACATCTCTCTCTCTGATACAGCGTCCTCATAGAAACAAACTATACTTTCCACACACGACAAAAAATACATTCCCTTGTTTTTATTGTTCAAAATATATATTTTTCACATATCTTTAAAAAGTATATATATATATTTTTTTTCTAATTTAGTAATTAAGTAAAATAGCTATCAATTTAATTTCAGTAATTGTCATGGATGCTTCTTTACTATCTTTAAATTAATGATATATCACCCATTTGCCAACCTGCTCTCAAATAAATTGGCATCAGACATCGGTTGACCTTAATCTTGATTATATTAAAAACAAATACAATTTCTTAGGTTTAAGTAATTGTTGCTTTATTTAAATAATTAAATATGTTACGTCAAAAAGACATGTACATGTGAATGGAGGCAGTTTTAGTATTATAGTGAAAGGCCTTTAACTTTTAACTTTTAAACTCATTTAATGGTGTCGGTGCAGTTAAGTCAATAATATTGTTGAATATTAAGCAGGGGTGCATGATTCCGAAAATGTCACGATTCGATTGGATATCAATCTTTAGGCTGAAGATTCGATTCAAAATCGATTTTCAATTCCAAAACGCTTCTCGATTCAAAAAACGATTCAGAGTAGGTAAATGTATTTTACTTTTTCCTTTGTGATTGATTGTAGTTGACATATATTTTAAAAGAAAAGAAACACAACAAATTAAATGTAGTTTTATATTACATTATATGTCTTCATACAAAAATAAAAACTTTTGCAACTAAAAAGTGCAAAGTGCCAAGCTTTCGCCAGTTTTCAAATACATTTAATTTAAGTTTAAAATAAAACTTAAATAAAAAGCTTTTATATTTAGCTTTAAAATGCTGTAGTCAGATTAAACAAACAATCATGCTATAGGCATAAATTGCGGCTGGGACTGATGGGACATGTCCTCACCCCTTTTTCTCAGGATCGATATTGTCCCCCACCTCTTTTTGAAACATTGCACGGTTGTACCTAATACAAATAAATAAAACATCTCCAGTTAACTAGCAGAGCATTCATTTAGTTCACTATTAAATAAGAAATCTAGCACTTACATCTGTTGTTTTTTTTAAATCTAAGATAAGATTTGTGTGCACTTTATTTAGCGGAGAACATCTCAACTGTTCTAGACTAATATGACTCCATTGAACAACGTGGGATGTGTGCCAAAATCTCTAACCGGGACGAAAGTCCTGAAAATGACCACACTATAATGACACCACAGGTGAATGGGACTTTTTCTTCGCTTTATAGATATCCACATAAATTTCTAACAGATTAATCTTCATATAAAGAGAAATACTTTTTGTATTACACTTTGTCTAAAAAATAAAAGTTCTTAAACGCACACCAGTCTGCCGGATGGTAAGAACTTGCAATGTATCACTATTATCAGACCGGCCCTCGCGGCCTTGAAACGCAACCAGACCACCGGGAAACGTCCCGACTCTCCCCATTGACACTCATATATATATATATATATATATGTCAGCACATGTTTTTTGGTAGGGTTTGAAGAAAAATCCTCCTCGCTCATCCAAGAACAAACTCCAGCAAATTTAGTTGTCAGACATGACTGGATTTTCAAACGGGACAGGCTTCTGTGGTCAGATGAAACTTAAAAAAGAGCTTTTTGGCAGCAAACACGCTAGATGGGTTTGGTGCACACAAGGATAAAAAGTACCCCATGTGTACAATTTAATATACCATTTGATCTTTAATGTTGTGGGCATGTTTTTCTGCTGGAGGTCCTGGACTTCTTGTTCAGATACATGGCATTGTGGATTTTGTCAAATATCAACAGATAAAAAATCAAAACCTGAAGCCTTCTGCTAGAAATCTTATAATGGGCCGTGGTTGGATCTTCCATCTGGACAATGTTCCAAAACAAACATCAAAATTACACAAAAATTAGTTACGGAGCACAAAATAAAGCTTCTGCCATGATCAGTGTCCTGACCTGATGAGTGGA
The DNA here is from genome assembly GCF_016745375.1 of Pimephales promelas. The sequence goes on from NW_024121332.1 coordinate 8,479, forward strand.
GTGAACTGAAGAAATGAAGCACCAATATGGATCTGGGAATCTGAAGGATCTGGAGAGAGTCTGTATGAAGGAATGATCTCTGATCTCTTGTCAGGTGTTCTCAAAACTCATCAGGCATTATAGGAGAAGACTCAGAGCTGGTATATTGGCAAAAGGAGATAGCAAAAACTATTTCATAAAAGGGTGCCAATAATAGTTGTCAACGTATTTTGGAGAAAAACATTTATTTTATAATGTGACCCCCACACTTTCAATTCTTTTAATTCAATGAAAGGTTGGAGTTTTGCCATTTTTTTAATGAAAGATCAAAAGGATAAACAATGCAGATTTATTTTTTACAGCCAGTTTTGATCATATTTACCAGGGGTGCCATCAATTTTGACCATGACTGTACATATACTGTACATATGGAGGGGCAAAAAAACAATATCTCCCATTTAGATCTCCTTCTCTTAACACTAAAAAGACAGTTCACCTATCAAAATAAACAACATAACAGAATAAAGTCCAGTTCTGGGTGAACTACAACAGCCCGCAAGTTTTTATTGATTTGTTTTTATCCAGCCTTATAGTGTGGTGTGATACGGAGCACAAGAGAACAGCAGAGTTTGAAGCTGCTCATTTAAAATACCTTGCTCGCCTCTCAATCGTCCAATTTCAAAATGGTTTTCACAGGTTGAATTTTGAGTTTGTAAGCTTTCGAATGATACCTAATCTATGATGATAACTAAAATATGTGAAATGAAAAAAAGGCAATAAAAAAGGGGGCGCCAGTCTCCCTGCTATCACGTTAATTAAACCCGTTTTTCTTAAAATTCCATTTCTGAAAATCATAAATGAGAATCGATTTTTGGAACTATAAATTGATTTCGGTAAAAATTTTCGGTGAATTGAATCGGCAAAGCTTGAATCGCGATACAAATGTGAATCGATTTTTTATGCATACCCCTATTATTAAGTGTCCCCAATTAAAAAAGACAGAGGCAACACTGGCAAGAACCTAAACTCCATCAGGATACATAAATAGAGAAAAACTCCTATAGCTAAAACAGCTTACACAAATATTTTTTTCAGATATGCTTCATTTTATCTAGGAAATTTTTCACAGAATAAAAAACACTAATGTACAGGAAATAGTAGTTTTTGAAGATAAATGTTAGTTTAACTCAGCCTCTTTGCTGTATATGCTGTTTATGTTAAAAATAATGGAAAATGTAATTAATATTCATATATAAAAAATGTATTGTATGTGTTCCATCTAATTCTGTGTTGTGATTTTATTGTAGGTTAAATGATTGTAACTTAACAGACAAAAGCTGTTCAGCTCTGGCTGCAGTTCTTGGATCAGATACCAATCTGAATGAGCTGAACATGAACAATAATAATCTGCAGGATTCAGGAGTGAAGCTGCTCTGCACTGGACTGAAGAATGTAAAGTGTAAATTGGAGATACTGAGGTAAGTCGAGCCACAGGAGTCACATGATGAGTGAGGTGCGATGACTGACAGGACAGCGAAGGCAAAAACGCAAGAAAACTTTTGTGAAAAATTCAAAGATGTTTTATTAATTTGTTACAATGTGGGTATACCATATCAATCCTGTAATTGTGCTATTTTATTGTTGATGTTTTTTTCATCTAGTAATATTGAAGTGACAGTAAGCATTCATTTCGTTCTAAGAAAAGGAAAGATCTATCAATAAATTTCAGAATAAGAGCTTCAGATCCTGAGGGTCATTGGCAAATATCTTTTTTTTTTTTTGTAAAATAAGTGCTACACGTGACTCTGGGGGTTTTATTAAAGGTCAGAAGCTAGTTATTTTAGTCGATAAAGTTTTAAATAAGGATAGTTTTCCTACACAAACGCATCGCTTCACTTCAGAAGGCTTTAATTAACCCCCCAGAGTCGCGTGGAGCACTTTTATCATTGATGGATGGACTTTGATGGAAAAATATACAGCCATTCACTGCCATTATAAAGCTTGGAAGAGCCAGGACATTTTTTTTATATATCATTCCGATTGTATTCTTCTGAAAGTAGCATGTCATGTACACCTAGGATGTATTGAGGGTGAGGGTAAATCATGAGCTAATTTTCATTTTTGGGTGAACTATCCCTTTAACATGGTACTGCACTGGAATTATACTATTTAGTGGATAAAGTATTTTTTATATATGTATATTCTACTTCTTAGAAGTAAACACTTAAATTATGATGTTTTTGTTTATAGTAATTTATACTTTAGTGATTTAGTCATTACTTGCACACCTAGTGTTGAGTCAGAATTCAGATGATTCTGTTAGAGCTGGTAAATCTGCCACAGAATGGAGGCCGATATCTGGTAGAAATCACTTCTCTTAATATTTTATGTGACAGGATTAATGTATTTTAGTGCTTTTGGGGGAGTTGTGTATCTTATGATTTCAGCTTTGCAGCTAGTCTCAACTAAACACTCCCTCTAGTTTATGAGTGTGTTCACATCGAAAGTGATGTTGATGTCTAACATATTAAAGATTTCTGTGCCTTTTGTTTGCATCCATATTCAATTGTCAGTTTTGCAACTAAATTTCAATGAATTTGTACAAAGAACAAAATAAAAATTCAAGTTTAAGGATTTATATTGTTTGGGGTTTAACTGATTAATCAAATAATCAATAATCATGTTCTAGACTCTCTAACTGCAATGTAACAGAAGAAGGTTCTAAAGCTCTGGCTTCAGCTCTGAGATCAAACCCTTCACACCTGATAGAGCTGGATCTCACAGGAAATGATCCTGGAGAATCAGGAGTGAAGCAGCTCAATCATTTACTACAGGATCCAGACTGTCAACTGAAGAAGCTGAGGTGAGACAGGATCAAATGTTTAACTAAATTAATTATATGGAGGCTAAATATCCATCACTAATATAATATTTCAGCTATTCAATTAGCTTGACAATTTGTTGCTTGGGCTGATCTGGCTAATCATTTAACTCTCACCGCATGCTGCTTTTGCTTTTTGGCTTGCATCTTCGCGCTGTTGCTGCTGCCCGTGTCCTCCTGTCGCATGGTCTTCCACAGGCTTTCTGCATGGCCTTACTGGTAATCTATGGAATGATTATTGTTGCTTCACCCGGCTTCGACTGGTAAGACTTTCTTTTTGAATGCACCTGTGCTTGAACGTTGAACTACCAAACTCTCCAGTCTTTGCTCTGCCTGTATACACAGTCATCTGCCAGGCGAATTGCTCTTCTCTTTGGGTCGCAGCTCTACAGTGCCGGAAATGACACTTTTTCTACTGAGTCTCGTCTTGCTCTGGGGACAGGGGCATATGAATGTCCCAGATGAAACCTCTAGTGAAGGCCTGGGGTCCCCCATTAGTTCTCAGACCTGCACCAGGCCAGAGTTACCTGTGAAAAAATTACAAAAACTACAGCCCCTTTATAGTGTTCCTTCTGTATCCCTTCTCTGTTCTCTGTGCCTTGCTGTTTTGAAAAGTTTTACTGTTTTATCTGACAAGGATCTTATGTTGTTTTTTAAATTCACTACATACTAAAAATTCTGTGAGCCTTGGTGCAACTATGAAACAGAGATGCTTGATACAGTAATTAATATGTTAATTATTTGTGGTGATGTGCTGCCAAATCCTGGCTCTGTTGATGTTGACTCTAAAATCTGCAATACTCTGGCTGATTTTAAAAACAAAATCTGGGTTGGGTATTATTCATTTGAATATGCGAAGTACTGAATGTTTCCTTTACGTTGATTCTTTACGTATTTGGGCAAAATCCACTGATGCAGATATTATAATTCTTTCAGAAACATGACTATCTAAATCAGTCACAGATAAAGACTTTGTTATCAGTGAATACAATGTTTTTAGAACTGACTGGCCTCGTAAGGCTGGGGGCGTGACTATATATGTAAAGAACAAATTCACTGCCAGTGTGCTTCTGTCTATATCTGTGAGTAAACAACTTGAATTTGTACAAAGGTATGACTATCACTGTTGTTGGATGCTACAGACCAACTTCTGTTGCAGCTGATAGCCTTCTGACGCTGTCACAGCTTTTATCACAGCTGCAGTACAGTGAGATTATCTTGGCAGGCGATGTGAACTGGGACTGGTTCAAACCTGCTTCAGACGGAATGAAGGGCCTTTGTAGTGAATTAAATCTCACACAATTAAACATGTCTAAATTGTGCATGTAGTGCAAATAGTTGAGCAACTGCAAATATTTTAGTTTGGGCATGTTATTTCTGGGGATGTGCCTCACGCAGGGGGAGGGAGAAAGGGAACTGACATAGTCTTGGAAAAAAGTTTGCAGGAACCCCATTGTTCATTATATCTTCCTCAAATTTGAAATATAAACTGATGAGACTTGTGGCTTTCAATCCTTTATCTATCTGAATTACTCCAGGTCTATTTTTATATATCTGTACATGAAATACTAAAACATTTTTGTGGCGCACATTATTTTTGAGGCACTTTTAACTTTTATAACTTTTTTTCTGTTTGAGCATTATCAAATCTGATTGATTGTTAGTAGAGTCCCAACTGTCTTCTTTCCAAAGATACCTTAATTGTGCCTGTGGTACACTGTTCTCAGGAGCTGTATTTATTGTTATCCAGGCATGTCATTTTCAGCTGTGCCTTGTGGAGCTGAAGGTTAACAGGTTAATTGCATCTCCTACGTACTCATCCAAATTCAAAACAGCCAGAGAAATCTACTCTAATTGATTTGCTATTGACAAATGCACCTCATACATTTTCTGAAATTGGTGTGTTTGCTAATGACATTAGTGATCATTGTACGATTGCTGCAGTTAGAAATGCAAAATTTCCCAAATCCAGGCGACCAAAAACGTGATATGAAACATTTCTCCTTACAAGGTTTGTTACATGATTAATTTTATTTTAATTGGGACAGCATTAGGCTTATTTATGATGTTCAAATAGCCTGGAAATACTTTCATGATGGACTTTTACAACTTATTGATAAACATGCTCCTATGCGTAAGTTTAGGTTAGGTAAATTCTGGCGTGGAGGCTGATAGGATTACTTTTAGACGACTACGAAAACAGTTTACAGCTGTCCAACGTGCCAAATCTGAATACTATCTAGCGGCCACTACAGACAATCTAAATAACCTTCGGACTTTTTGGAAATCTATTCAGTCAATTTCGTTAACTAAATCTCATAATGAACTGCCTCTCCATATCATTAGGGATAATATTATTATCTCGGAAAGATCTGCAATGCTAGAATGTATTAATGAACATTTTGTTTCATCTGGTTCTTTGTTTGACCAATCTCTATCTCCAAAAATCTCCTCTTCTGATGGTAGTGCTGCGGGAAGATGCTATGTTGGCCAGCCTTTGTCTTTTACCTTTGCCCCGTTTTCAATCGATGATGTGCACAAAGCTCTAATGTCACTGGACATCAAAAAGCTTGCTGGCTCAGATTGTTTATATATATATATATATTTTTTTTTTTTAAATACTGCAGTTTTTTTGCTAAACCGCTTATGTATATTTTTAATTTGTCTTTGGTTTAGAATGCTATTAGCCTGGATGCCAGCCCATACTCCGCCCACAACATTTTTTGGACGGGAAGTTCGGTCTGGACTCGATCCATTGAGGAGTAATTATGATCAAATTGCCAGGGCGGGCTTTATACGATGATTGACAGGTGGTCTTCAGTAACGTAATCCTCACGTCATCAAAGTGCGCTTGTCAAAGATAACTGCAGCTGGAGAGTTGAGATGTATAGATTCCGCTGTCGCGTTATTTGTAAAAAAAAATCGACAGCTCATTAATTTTAATAGACAAACAGAGAACTGCAATCAAGGCATTTGTCGATCGGAAAGATATTTTGGCGTCCTTCCTACATGATTCGGGAAAAGTGTAACTTATCAGCTGGCTCTGATGGTCGTTAAGAAGATGGGACGTAATGAAAAGCCTGTGGTCGTTGTGGTTTCTCCTTTGGTGGCACTCATGGAGAAGTAAGTAAAAGTAGTAACACTCGTTGTTTAACTTCTAAAATAAATAAAGTAGGCTACGTTCTGTATTTGAAAACTGCGCTTTGCAAAGGAGTTGACTTATGCGTTGCTCTGATTGGTTGGTAGGTCTACCGACTATCCAATTGAGTCCAGAGGATTTTTTTTTTGTCCTGGTTCGGTTACGACACGCCTCATAATCAAAGCCCAATGGAGGACTTTCAGACTCATATTTTTTCTTGAATATGAGTATGACGAAGTCAGGCTAGAATCAGTCTGGAAATCTGCTTATGTCCTCCCTTTGTTAAAGGAAGGAGATCCTACTTTGCCAAACAACTATAAGCCTATCTCCAACTTGTCTGTGCTGTCAAAGGTCTTAGAACGACTAGTAAGTGAACAACTCAAAGAATTCCTGAGTGTTAATAAAATCCTATCAGAGTTTCAGTCAGGTTTACGAAAGGAACATAGTACCATCTCTGCTTCATTGAAGGTGGTGAATGACAGCATTGAGGCAGTAGACTGCAAAAAGATGTGTGCAGCTCTTTTCATCGATCTTTCTAAAGCTTTTGATATGGTCAACCATTGTATTTTTAAACAGAGACTGCTCAGCATTGGTCTTTCTGAGAAGGCAATTGGTTGGTTTGAAAATTATCTCTCAGATAGGACTCAGTGCGTCACTTTTGATGGTACTTCTTCAGGTTTTTTACAAGTTTTATCAGGGGTTCCTCAAGGATCGGTGCTGGGCCCACTTTTATTTCCCATTTATGTAAATGATCTTGGTTCAAATGTCCATAATGCTCTGTTTCATCTTTATGCTGATGGCACAATTATTTAGAGATGTGGAGAAACCCTTCACAAGACTTTTCAGTACCTGCAGGATGCCTTTGACCAGTGGTGGAGGAAGTACTGCAACTCAGTACTTAAGTAAAAGTACAAATAACCAGATAAATATTTACTTTAGTAAAAGTAGAAGTAACACAATGACAACCATAGTTAAGTAAAAAGTACCTGATTTTAAATCTATTTTAAATATTAAAAGTAAAAGTACTTGCATAACAATTGATTCTCTTAATGACTATTTTTTAATGATTAATAAAACATTTAATTCTAACTCATTCAACCTAATACTCCTGTAATGATGTTCAATAATGATGGAAAAAAAATTGTTGTCACCATTTCTGAAACAAGGTTGCAATTAGGCAATATAAACCATGCTTATCCTTACTATATGTTAATAACTATGTTTGGCAGTAAACGCGATTAATTTATGATGTAATTCTGAAGCTCTTGACTTGCCATAATCCTAACCAAACGTATTTACACACGGTGTGTTTCCTATGCACGTAAAAACAAATTTTTGCGTATAAATTGCACGATAAACACACTGCCTGTGAGACGCATTTAGTTAATGTATGGCATACAAAACGTCACTGGTGAGACAAACGTGCAACGAACGGACGGTCAGATTACGTTTTGGCAGGGGAAAAACTGATCAGAAAATGTAATGAAAAAGTAACAGAAGTTGGAGAAAAGGAGTGAAGTAGAAAGTATAATAATTGCTGCAAAATGTAACGAAGTAGAAGTAAAAAGAATGCACTATTTATCCTACTTAAGAAAAGTAAAGATACGTGAAAAATGTACTTAAGTAAAGTAACAAAGTATTTGTACTTTGTTACATTCCAACACTGCCTTTGACGTTGTACAATCTTGGCTTTTTGATTCAAAGCTTGTGTTAAATGCAAATAAAACAAAGACAGTCTTGTTTTTGTCACTGTTGGGTGCAGGCAGAAGAGCAGACTGAGACAAGATTCAAACGAATAACACTTTTACTCGATAACAAAAACTGGTACAGTCAGAGGCAGGCAGAAGGTACACACAATGTAACATTGACATTGACCAATGAGGACATACTGAACTGAAGGAAACTAAATACAAGCAAGAATCAAACATAACTGTCACGGTGTGGCTCTGGCAGAGGGACGAGGAGACCGGAGTATCGGGGAGAACAAAGTTTTAATATATATAAACAGGCACGCAGACTGGAATACAAGCACCACACGGGTTCACAATGAACAACGAAAGACATCGACCGACAAATCCTGAATGAAACTGAACTGAACTAAATACACAGAGGAATTAAGCTAAATGGGGTGGAAACAGGTGAAAATGATAATGACAGGACGAGGAACAGGTGGCTGATTGGGGAGTGAGTCTGGGAGTAGAAACAAAAGGATCCGGGGAAGTGAAGTGCAGATAACGAGACAAACTGGTGAAGACGACAGACTGTGACATCACTCCCCCCTCCCGGTAGGCGTGGCCTCACGCCGTAACATCAATGGGGAGGGGGGGTGGGCACACTGGAGGCTGTGGAGGGCGTGGTCAGGAGGAGGAAGCCCCCACCCCAGGGCGGAGCAGGATGAGGGCGAGGCCAGGGCGGAGCAGGATGAGGGCGTGGCCAGGGCGGAGCAGGATGAGGGCGAGACCAGGGCGGAGCAGGCTGAGGGCGAGGCCAGGGCGGAGCAGGCTGAGGGCGAGACCAGGGCGGAGCAGGCTGAGGGCGAGACCAGGGCGGAAAAGATGGAGGGAACTGACGACATGAGGTGCTGATGAGGAACCGTGGGAACATGGGGACCCCGCAGGCTACGGTGACTGAAGTGATGACAGGGGTACAGAGGGACACGGTGAGGCCAGAGGGAGTGAGGGCTGATGGGTGACCGGAGGGAGTGAAGAATCCAACTGAACTGGGGGGGGTGAAATGACGGGGCAAAGCAAACAAATGAAAGTCCAGAGGTGAAGGACGGGTGATGAGGGACCGAAAGGAATCCAGAGGGACGAGGGAGCCTGGTCGAGCTGGTGGACTGAGGGGCCATGGAGGAGCTGAGGGAGGCAGAAGCCACGGGGGAGCCGATGAGACAGGGGGCCGAGGAAGGGTCCAGATGGAGGAGGTGTGAGGCGAAGGCCGGGGATCCACGAACCCTGCTGGGTCTGGATGGCTATGGGACAGGAGGGCTGATGGGTGAATGGTGGGAGGAGGCGGGAGAGGGAGGCTGGGTGGGATCCTGGTCTCTGGCTGGACGGTCACTGGCTGGACGGTCTCTGGCTGGACGGTCTCTGGCTGGACGGTCTCTGGTGCGGGCTGGACGGGGCTGGACGGAACCAGCGGAGAAGAGAGCTCGGGCTCGCTGAGTCTGGACGGAACCAGCGGAGAGGAGAGCTCGAGCTCGGCGGGGCTGGACGGAACCAGCGGAGAAGAGAGCTCGGGCTCGCCGAGGCTGGACGGAACCAGCGGAGAGGAGAGCTCGAGCTCGGCGGGGCTGGACGGAACCAGCGGAGAGAGGCGGAACTCAGCGAGTGGTCAGAATAGTGAGTTAGGCACGCCAACTCCAGAAAGTCCCGTGTATGGGATTCCAGGGAACGGTCTTCTTGATCCAGGCAAAGGAGAGCCACTGCGGGAATCTCCATTGTTCTTTTTCAGTGTGGTCGGTCGATCTGTCACGGTGTGGCTCTGGCAGAGGGACGAGGAGACCGGAGTATCCGGGAGAACAAAGTTTTAATATATATATAAACAGGCAGGCAGACTGGAATACAAGCACCACACGGGTTCACAATGAACAACGAAAGACATCGACCGACAAATCCTGAATGAAACTGAACTGAACTAAATACACTGAGGAATTAAGCTAAATGGGGTGGAAACAGGTGAAAATGATAATGACAGGACGAGGAACAGGTGGCTGATTGGGGAGTGAGTCCGGGAGTAGAAACAAAAGGATCCGGGGAAGTGTAGTGCAGATGACGAGACAAACTGGTGAAGACGACAGACTGTGACAATAACAAGGTGCAAACAGGTGATACAGATTAATAAGATGATGAACAGGTGGTTGATTGAGGGAGTGGGTTCAGGTGATTCTCTGTGCTGACGTTTCGTACTTCTCCTGCTTAAAAGCCAGAAAGATCTTAAAGGGATATTTCAGGATTTAACATTAAGCTTTGTATCAGTAGAAAGCCAGTTGTATTTTCGAATTACCGTGCTCCCCTAACACAGATCAATAATATTGTTGAATATTAAATGTCCCCAACTAAGCAAGCCAAAAGCAAGGCAACAGTGGCAAGGAACCAAAACCTTGAAAAAAAAAGAAAAAAGAAAAAAAACCTTGGGAGAACCCAGGCTCAGTCGGGGGGCCAGTTCTCCTCTGGCCAACGAAAGAACAGTGATTACAAAACAAATTGGATCGAAACATTAAGAGAATTGTCCATTTCCATCTGTTTGGAAGTCGAAGTAATCACGCCGGTTTGGAGACGAAATGTTGAGGGTCAGTGCCGATGGCTGTCGTGTCGATGAAGCCGGCACTTAAGGATGAGTCGGGATGGATCCAGGCGCAGGTCCACCATAGAGGGTCCCTCGGGATAAACAGAAAAACTGATATTAGCGTAGACGCCATCCTTCTTTTGATGTACCAAGTACATCAGGATTTACGTGACGTATTCCCAGTTCCGGCTGATCTAAACTATGCAGCTTTATTTGAATTTAGGAAGTCTATAGTGTGTTATGTTTATGCTAGGCCAACGAGATGTGTTTTTAGTCTAGATTTGAACTGACAGAGTGTGTCTGCTTCCTGGACAATGTTAGGAAGATTGTTCCAGAGTTTTGGTGCTAAATAGGAAAAGGATCTACCGCCTGCAGTCGATTTTGATATTTTAGGTATTATCAACTGGCTGGAGTTTTGAGATCGCAATAGACATGAAGGACTATAATGCGTTAAGAGCTCGCTCAAGTATTGTGGAGCTAAACCATTTAGTGCTTTATAAGTAATCAGCAATATTTTAAAATTTATACAATCTTTTATAGGCAGCAATGGGTTGACAGAAAAGGGCTAATATGGTCATACTTCCTGGTTCTGGTAAGAACTTGAGCGGCTGTGTTTTGGACTATCTGAAGTTTGTTTATTAAACATGCAGGGCAACCACCCAGTAAAGCATTACAATAATCTAGCCTTGATGTCATGAATGCATGAACTAATTGTTCCTCATTTGTCAATGAGAGCATATGGCGTAATTTAGATATATTTTTAAGATAGAAAAATGCGGTTCTACAGATACTAGACACATGACTTTCAAATGAGAGATTAGTGTCAAAGAGCACACCCAGGTTCTTAACCGACGACGAAGACTTAACAGAGCAGCCTTAAAATCTCTGTTTTTTCAGAATTTAGTAGTAGGAAATTACTAGTCATCCAATTTTTTATATCAGCAATGCATTCCGTTAATTTTATGAGTTGGTAAGTTTCATTAGGTTTTGAAGAAATATAGAGCTGAGTATCATCAGCATAGCAGTGAAAGCTACTTCCATGTTTCCTAATGATATCTCCTAATGGTAGCATGGTACGCCATACTGAACTTGTGAGCGATAAGACATCTCTTCATTTACTGCTACTAACTGATAACGGCCAGATAAGTATGATTTAAACCATGCTAATGCAGTTCCACAAATGCCAACATAGTTTTCTAGTCTATTTAAAAGAATGTTGTGGTCAATTGTGTTAAATGCAGCACTAAGATTGAGTAACACTAATAGAGAGATGCAACCACGATCGGATGATAAGAGCAGATCAGATTGCAGAACAAGAGCGAGGTGGTCGGAGCGAGACCTGAGCCTGGCCAGACTCGAGCTGGGGTGGGCGAGAATCTGATGTTTGCGACTACCTGTACGAGCCGCAATACAGCGATAAACAGTTGTGGGAGATGGAGAATGTGAGTTCTTTTGCTGTGCGCCAATGAAACAGATACAGAGTCCTATTGCTGTTGCGAATCTCAGCGATGCCGTTTTCTTCTGGTGAGATCGCTGAATCCGCAGAGCTTTGAGTTTAAAAGTGTTAATATTAATTATTTTTTAAAATAAAAGTTATTACTCACATTGGTTGTGATTCTTTTTATAAACGATTAGTGTTAGTGGTGTTAGTAGAGTATGGATTAGCCTAGATGATGTATTAGCTTAGAGAAATAGTGATTTCAATTGGAGGAAAACAGTTCATAAGCAGAGCTAAGCTACTCTGTTGTCATGGTCCTGCCTTGCATCATATTTTTAATGTGAAAGTCTAAGTCGTGTTATATACTTTAGGCTAGTACATCCCGGTACAATGCAATTTAGCACCATTTCGATGGAAATTTATCAAATAACTCACAATGTTTTAAAGCAAGCCTAGTTGTATCCATTTTTTTTTTTTTGGATTCTGCCGCAGGCGTGGTTTGGGTGTGGCCTCGTAAGGGCAGCAAAGCAAGTGCATTCTGGGAGTTGTAATCTTTCAGCCACATGAGTAAAACATACAGTTTCCGCCTTTTCTCAGGCTAGAATGCTTCAATTTCAGAAATATTTTCACATTTCTTCTATATAAATTACCAATATTAAATACACATTCATCTTCCCAGAGGTGAAGTATCCCTTTAATTTCACACTCTGTATTCATACTGATAACCATGATCTAGTGAGCTTTTGCCCCTCTGCTCGTGATAAGTTTCTATTCTAATGAGTTTGCTTTAGGACTGAGTGTCGCTCTAGTTTCTTTTAAATTTCTATTTATTTGTGTATTTAAATGTTCAAAGAAAAAAAAAATATCGTATAAATCTTTTTTGTAATGCAACAGACATGTATTTGAGAACTGAATTGACTGTTCTGCAGGTTTTTGAGTCCTGCTGCAGAGGAAGCCTGTAAGTATGTGAATAGAGTTGTGGGTGTAAACCCGTTACTCCAGAGAAACCTGAATCTGAATGGACATAAACTAGGAGACACACGAGTAAATCAGATCGCTGCTCTACTGCAGGATAAACACTGTCAACCCAACACACTGACGTGAGTATTGCTCATTTATTTATAATATTACTTTACTTTTAGTTGCAATGTTAGCTGATGATAATATTTCCTCACTTGTTTCAGAGCAGTTCCCATTTTGTAGTCACTCCGATGGTTTCGCCTAGAAAGCTAATCAACTTCGAGTATTAAAAAACGAGCCAATGGCAATGAAATGCCATAGGTCTGCAGAATTTGCATAGCACATCTCTGCCCCACCGCGTGGGTATATAAGGAGAATGCAGACATTCTTATGTTTTCACTTCAAAGCCAAGAAAACCTCTTCACGCCACAAGTCAAAAGACCTGAGTTTTCAGTGACGAGCCAACTCTCCGGTGTTGGTGTGACAGCGGTACCCAGCGAGTCTCACATTGCCTGCGATCTGAGCAGTGGTCTACCAGTCTGTGGGCCCTATTTTAACGATCTGAAACGCAAGTATCAAGCGTGAAGCGCAAGTAACTTTATGGGCGGGTCTTGGGCTCTGTTGCTATTTTACCGGGGGGATAAATGACTCTTGCGCCGGGCGCAAGTTTAAAAGGGGTTGGTCTTAAGTAGCCTCATTATTCATAGGTGTGGTTTGGGCGTAACGTGAAATAAACCAATCAGAGCATCATCCAACATACGCTTTAAGAGCAGGTGCGCATGTTGCATGACGGATTGTTATTGTAACGGCGGGTTTACCAAGCGTGACCCAGGAGCGGTTTACAGTCGATGAGACCGACGTTCTTGTCAGGGCAGTGAAAGATAGAGAAGTGACCTTGTATGGGGATGGGAGAAACCACCCAAATCAGTGTCGGTTAAACATTATATACAAATGTTTCTTTGCCACTATTGGGCAAACAGGTCTGATCCTTTAGTACTACAATTAGCCTTAAAAAAATGGGTTATCAGGTTTTTTTTCATCTTCACGCAAACCACATTGATTTTCCTCATGTGTTAATATTTTCCTTGTTATAATGTATGATTTGCAAAAATAAAAACTGCTGCATCTGTGTTGATGAGAGAATCAAAGTTTATGCCCATTGTGCACCCGCTACATTATGGCCAAGCATGCGTGCTTAAAATAGCATTATGAACAACGCGAGCCGCACCAATGACTTTAGACCAGGTTTTTTCTGGTCAGTGGCGCAATTGTTTTCTGGAACTGTAATATAGCACCAGGGAATGTTTGCGCCGAAACACGCCTCCTTTTTGCACCGATCCGCCCAGAGAGCGCAAGTTCATTTCCCAGTTTACCGACATGCGTCTGTGGATGCAAAATAGGACTGAGACATGCGTTAGTGTATAAAGTCATTTGTGCCGGGTGCAAGATAGAGCCCTCTGTGTTTCTCCCTGGTTGCCTTAGCATCGCAGAGTTATTCCTCTCACTAAAAGAGCTGCACGTGGCACGTCTTTTTAAAGATGTCTCGCCCGTGTTCTTCTGGATGCGGTCGATTCCTGTCTTCCTTCGATTCCTGTCTTCCTGTCTTCCTTTGGCACGAGCACTGTTTTGTGTGTCTGGGCTTTGAGCACGCTAAAGCGGCGCTCGTGGAAGACTCATGTTCCTTCTGTGGGAACATGACCATCGCAACACTGAGGTCGAGACTCAATGATCTCGGAGAGGGTCCCCTCATCCACACCCTGATCTACCTCCTCCACGAGAGGTGGTACTTCGGCTGGTGGACAGGGTGACTTGAGGGTGACGTGTGGAATAATCCGATGACATGTCCTCGGACCACGCCCCCCTCTGCAACCCACGAGTGCCGTGGTGATTCAGGCGGGTTTTTCTATGGAGGTCCCGCGTGTTTCATTCGGCGCTCCAGAGGATGACTCAATGTCGATCGCTGCATCACAAGGTGGGCATGAGCCATCGGGAAGTGATGAAGCGGCTGCGTTGCCTCCTTCGGGAGTCCCAGCGTTGACTGTATCAGATCTCGAGGGTACACTGGGATTCTTCCGGTGGAGCGCTCTGTTGCGATACAACTGTGTCCTCAGAGCGCATCCTCTCGTGGCAATCCTAAGCACCAGTCCAAGGCCTGTAGATTCTTGTCTACTTTGGTGGCAAGGCCTCACAGAGCTGCAGGACAGGCGGCCGCCGGTCTGCATGCGATGAGCACATTACAGGTCTACCAGGCCCAGCTGCTCAGAGATATGCACAAGGGCAGGACTGACCCAGGGCTCTTTGATGAGCTGCATGCCGCCACTGATCTCGCTCTCCGAGCGACAAAAGTGGCCTCACGCTCCCTGGATCAGGTGATCGACCGTGCCCCCTTGGTATGACAGCGCACTCCACCCGGAGTGTGGCTTTCTCTTGGGCTCTAGCGCATGGCGCCTTGCTGACATCTGCAGAGCTGCAGGCTGGGTGACACCCAACACATTCGCCAGATTCTACAATCTCCAAGTGGAGCCTGTGTCTTCTCATGTACTCACTTCAACCAGCTAAGTACTGGAACCGCTCAGGTGTCTTCGCTTGTTCGCCATTCCACTCCACAGACTGAATACGTGCGATTTTTCCTCAGCTGAGCCTTCTCTTTTGAAGCCCTGAGTTCCTCCAGCACTGTTGACGCTGGCGCCAGTGTCTATTGCCTGGGCGTTAGCTAGGTGCCTCAGTGTGCATGGTTCCTCCTCTGAGTAACCCCCACATGTGTATTTTCCACTGTAAGCCTCCTTGAGCATGTGTCTTTCCCTCAGCAAGCCACCTTGGCACCCCTGGAGTTGAAAGCTGCTACCCTATGGGCTGGGCTGCTCCCTATTCAGTCTCGGCTCCTCAGCGAAGACATAACTGCCTTTGCGTCCGCATTCTCCTTATATACCCACACGGTGGGGCGGAGATGTGCTATGCAAATTCTCCAGACCCATGGCATTTCATTGCCATTGGCTCGTTTTTAATACTCGAAGATGATTGGCTTTCTAGGCGAAACCCCCATTCTGTCATCCGATGTAACGTCTCCATTCCCTACTCAGGGAACGAGGGTTACATACGGAACCGAGACGATTTTTCCTCAGCGTCACACAGAGCCACAACAATTTAAAGTAAAAATATGAAACAGCAAATTAAAAACACAATTAAAATGTGATATCAAGCTTTAAATATTTGGTTTGGACCATTATTTGCCAGTTGGTCAACCAGCTGGATCATGGGTAAAAAATTATGTCAGTTACTGTAGAGGCAGAACAATGTTTTTGTGACTTCAGAATCAGAAATGTTCATAACTGCTTTCATTTCAATGTTTGTATTTCCCAAAATGTAATATTGTAAAATTTGGTGCAGCATATACAGTAACTTGTAAAAATTGAACAAGTTCATTTTTAAAGTCTGTGATCAGTATCTGCCTGTAATAAGATCCACTGAACACTAGTGATGGGCGCTTTCAAAACATGTTTCATGAAGATACGAAACCTTTCCGAAAAATCATTTGTTTTAAATCAGTGGTTCGGAGCATGTATCAAACTGCCAAACTCACATGATTTCAGGAAACAAGGATTAGTTATGTCATAACTGTTTCAAAACATTTGGAAATGTCAGTGGTTCACCATTGAGGGAAGATTACCTCTGTGAACCAATGAATCATGCAGATTTACTGAGATTGAACAAATGTCTATGGGTTTAACCTGATATCTGATCAGTTTTATACATTTGTAGTTGTTTTAATTGGACATTTGTATAATTAAAAGGAATAATTGTAGTTAATAGTCTCTTTATTGGCCTGTTTAGCTGAGCCATCCATAAAATAAAATAAAAAAGCACTGGAAATTGATAAAAGAGCACATATTGTACAGACACTTAAAGAAGTAGTTCACTTTTGCTGAAAATTTACTCACCCCCGTGTCATCCAAGATATCCATGTCATTCTTTCTTCAGTCAAAAAGAAATTAAGGTTTTTGATGAAAACATTCCAGGATTTTTCTTTATATAATGCACTTTACTGGTAACCAAATGGTTCAAGGTCCAAAAGAAAGTTTCAGTGCAAACTGCAAACTGTTCAAAGGGCTTTAAATGATTCCAGACGATGAATAAGGGTCTTATCAAGCGAAACGATTGCTCATTTTTTTAAAAATGAGTGAGCAATTAAACCATTAATTGAACTAATTAGTCCAAAAACATTGATTAATTCGGTACATAAACAAGTTGCCGAAACTGATCTTTGATGCTTATACATATTGCTCATATATGCCTATGGACACAGAAGGATTGCATTGGCGTTTGACTGAAATGATGGCTCATTTAAAAAAAAAATAACAAAGTTTAAGTTTTATAAGCTCAAATGGTTGCCTTGCTCTGTTCTGTGATGCGCGTTCGTGACTCTCCTGTTCGAACTTGTTTATCAAAATGAACTAATCTTTTTTTGTGTCATTTGGTTCATTCAATGAATTGACTTTGGAAAAGATTTGTGTATTTTGATGAACGAGTTCGAACAGGAGAGTCACGAATGCGCATCACAGAACAGAGAAAGGCGACCATTTGAGCTTATAAAACATAAAATTTGTTTGTTTTTTAAACGAGCCATCATTTCAGTCAAACACCAATGCAATCCTTCTGTGTCCATAGGCATATGAGCAATATGTATAAGCATCAAAGATTAGTTTCGGCAACTTGTTTATGTCCCAAATTAATCAATGTTTTTGGACTAATTAGTTCAATTAATGGTTTAATTGCTCATTCATAAATACAGTCGCGTGTCGCCCCCTACTGGCTTACAGATGCAAGTTACACAAACACAAACTTGTGGAGTAATACAGTGACAAGTCCCAGTGCTGATACTGGTGAAATATTCAACCATATTCGAAGTATACAAATATATATTTATACAATAATACTATTATGAAAATATATTTAATAGGTGCTTGTGTATGGAGGTATTATAATACCATAAAGAATTGCATGTGCAGTGTAAGATTTGTGAAATTCTACTTAAGATTGCAAGAATAAATTAAATTTGCATGCGCAAGAGAAGATTTGTAAAAGTGTAAATCGCCTAACAATTGTGAGGAAAAAAAAACATTTGCAGCATTTTAATCGTATTCGTAAGTGTAATTCATGTATTTTGAAGCTGCAGCTTCATGTTTATGCAAAATAAATAGGATCTGTATTCTTCTGACTTTCATTTTTCCTCGCTTACACTTTTGGTTTGTTTTTTGCACACAAATCCAGCCAAAAGCACTGCGGGCCTGGGAACATCAATTTGCAAACGAAAATATGAGGAACCCCTAGGGACGATATTCAGAATTACCATGCATATCGTAAAACTTCAAATAATAGCCGAATCCCGAATAGACGCCAGTCTCTTTTACACGCCTGGTGTGTTGTATTTAATCTTCTAAAACAGATTGTTTGTTTAAGCCAGTTCGGTATGGTGCAGATTGGGCACGCAAGAGAGCCCTGCGCATCTGGGCAGAGCTGTTAGCGCAAGAGAGGCCGGCAGGGTTAGCGGAGGCCAGAGAAGGATAAGTGGAGTAGAGCGATGAGGAGGAGGAATTCACCAATGAACTTGTAGTTGATTATCACGGTACTGACTGACAGAACTAGTGTGACTGGGTTTTAAAACAGACTATTGGAAACTAAATGCTGCTGCAGCTCTTCAATAAGATGATCATTATAAATGTGAACTATTGTTATTTCTCTGTCTTCAGTCTGAGTGATTGCAGTATTACAGAGAAACAAAGTCTCATCCTTACTTCAGCTCTGAAATCAAACCTGTCACACTTGAGAAAGCTGGACCTGAGCAGGAATAAACTAGGAGACTCAGGAGTGAAGCACTTAAGTGCCGTACTGAAGGATTCGCACTGTAAACTGGTTAGATTGAGGTCAGTCACATTCACATACAAGAATCAAAATGCTTAAAATCACTTTGACTGTTTAAACTAGAACACATTAACATTATATTTGTACAAACATTTTCACCTTAGTATTTTGTGATCTGGTGAAATCAAAATGAAGATCTCTCTTCCTCTGTCTGTTTTATTTGCTGATGAAGATGATGTGACTTTACAGAATAAAAAGTCTCTTATTTTCTTTATTCTCTCTCTATACAAATGTAGGTTGAGCTGGTGTGATATGACAGATGAAGGTTGTTCTGATGTGACTTCAGCTCTGAAATCAAACCCGTCACACCTGAGAGAGCTGGAGCTGAGCGGGAATAAACTAGGAGACTCTGGAGTGAAAAACCTCAGTGATCTACTGATGAACCCACAATTCAAGCTTGAGAAACTACAGTTAGTGTCATTATACTGTACAGCAAGGCATCACTAGGCCCTAAACTTCTGCCTAGCCCCCCTAAAAATGTGTGATTAAGTGTAGGCTACACAAATTAGTCTTGTTATAATCAAATTCAGCGTGTTATTCATCTTCAGTTCACAACGGCCCCAAGCACGTCAGAAACAGAGTACAGTGGCCCTCATTTATCAATCTTGCGTAGAAACGGGTGTATATGTTGGCGTAAGATTATGCGCCGTACACTCCTCTCACCGCCTGATTTATGAAGATGTGCGTACCTTTGAAATCCAGGTGTACGCAATGCCTGCCTTTGATAAATCCCGTGGCCGAAAACGATCATCATTAGAATAACACGCCCCTAAATATTCAAGTCTCCGCTCCCCCCACGCCCTCATTTTACGCCATGGGCACACGGAAGACGGCAAAGAAGAGAAACTTCTCCGACATGGAGCTGAAATGACCTATCACAATGCATTATTTTACAGCACGTCTTTTGAAATTAGCATTCAATTTCGAATCACGTCACATGTATAATAGTGATGATGATGATGATGATGTGATGTGAAGTACCATTCATTCACATTAATAATTGCATGACGATTTGTAATAGTATTCTTCTTATTGTTATGATTTGTATTAATGATTCTTATTGTTATTTAGAAGAAGGATGTCGTTATTATTATTTGTATTATTATTATCATTTAAAAGAGGAAGAACGTATTTTTTATTATTTTGTCAGTCTGAATTATTTTTTGGTCATTGAAAGCCTTTCATTAGGCTACCGAACCCAGTCCGTGCGCACCTGGCTGCGGGGGATAATCCTGAAATGTCAGGGTAAAGCACACAGGCTCGCAACTGAAGGAATACATATGCTTACAAATCAAATGCTTTGGTAAAGTCACACAAATTAAACATTAAAGTCCACGTTACACAAAAATAAACACTGAAGTTTATAATTACTATGTTGTTTTTTGTTTGTTTGTTTTATAGTGGGTCATAATATATCATATCTTTTAGTTTGTCAGTGCGTTTTGTGGTGTTAGGAATTTTTCTGCGCATTTCCTCACTAACTCAGGAAGTGGTGCGTACACCACCTCCTGAGCTGGTGTAGGATTCGAGCGTGCCGTACGCCCACGTCCATATAACTCACCGTGGTTTTGAGTGTACGCAAGGTGTACGCTGGAAATTTGGTGTACACACTTTTGATAAATGAGGGCCAGTGTGTGTGTGTGTGTGTGTTCATATCTGAGCCTCATTGATCTGTCACTGTAAAGTAGGCGGGCTTTGTTCACAGAGTTTCACAAAAAAATATAAAACTTACAAATAAATAACATGACATTTGCAAATAAAAAATATATTTACAAATGTAAATATATTTACAAAAATTATACCAGTTGAAAACCATATTCAGTTGTCAGTTTTTGCAACTAACTTTCAATGCATTTGTACAAACAACTAAATAAAAATCAAGTTTTTAGGATGTATATTGTTTGGGGTTTAACTGATTAATAAGTTGAATGCTTTCATTCCTGTTCTAGACTCTCTAACTGCAGTGTAACAGAAGAAAGTTATAAAACTCTGGCTTCAGCTCTGACATCAAACCCTTCACACCTGATAGAGCTGGATCTCACAGGAAATGATCCTGGAGAATCAGGAGTGAAGCAGCTCAACGATTTACTACAGGATCCAGACTGTCAACTGAAGACACTGAGGTGAGACAGGATCAAATGTTTAACTAAATTAGTTATATGGAGGCTAAATATTCATAACTAATATATTATTTTAACTATAGAATTAGCTTGACAAAGTGTTGCATCAAAATGATCAAGATCAGATGCTGCAGGTTCTATCATGATGATGATAGACGTCAACACAGTTTAGTTATGATACGAGCTACAGGTCAAATGGACATTATGGGTCAGTATATGTGCTGCTATTCTGGAGTATACCTTGATAATTGAAATGCAAAGTTTTATTTCTGTGCACACTTCTCAACAAAAATCTAGATAACCTTTTAGGTGAAATAGTTTTCTGAACACAATAGTTTTCCATCAAGCCCAGATTCACTGCATCTCTCTGTAGCAGGTCTATGAGTCTCCAGATGTTCACAAACATGCAGTTTTACAAGCCAGTATTCTCTGTGCTGACATTTCCCACTTCTCCTGCTTAAAGGGTAGCCTGGTTCAACCAGACTCTAGTTCATTTCATTTCCACATAGAGTCTGGAACCGCTCCATTGAAAAACGTTTCCTTCCTTCACTATTAAAGTTCAAATCTATTGGATCTGCCCAAAGTCACTCACGATCTGCCATAGCCAATCGCTAACGGGGTGTCGTGAGTAACGTATGTCACGCGCCGAAATGGCTGGAAACAACAAGTCCGAATGATCAGAGGATTATGTTTACAATAGGATTTCAGTCAACGAGCGCCGCAGGTTTTGTTAATCTAGGAACAATTATTAATTCGAAATGTATATTTGACACGAAGGACAGTGATATATTCATTCAACGGTGGAAGCTGTGTCATTACAAATACGCCGCTGTGGTCGTTTCTGATCTGCCGCAAATGCTGTAGCAGCTACAGTGAATGATCAGTCTGTCTGTTATCTGCAGATGTGTAATAAACAACAATTTTTCATATTACGTCTTATTGTTTCTTAATTACCTTAATTATGGTCTTCAAAGTATGTGTTTATACATTTTTATGTGGCATTTATTTTTTTTAGTAAAACAAATCAACCATTGCCATCTAAAACTGTAAATCAAATATCTTCAAAGTATGGTTTTTCACATTTTTATTTATGACAATTATTTTTTTTTAAATCACAACCAATTTGTATGATTTACAACATGTAAAACTGACACACCAACCTCCTGCACGAGTGCACAAAGGGGCTCAAAATGTTCTATTCATCACAAGAATCAGTAAATTTACAGTTGGGAATATGAGCGACTGACATGACTCCTGAGCGGATCTTCAACAATAGTTTAGCAGCCAGGACTCGGGGCTTCCGAACACCGTGAACACCAGGCTAAACCGTCCGTCCAAAATGTCACGGTCATCGTGCACGAACTGCCCAGCACAAACTTCCAAACTTTCTGCCTCCTTCACTTGGTCCTCAGTTGTGCAACAAGAGGTGAGACGATAACAATCCGGCTTTAAATTCTGTATATTCGGCAGTTTCTTTTCCAACAACGGACCGAATAGCTTTTCTCACGTCTTTCTCCACTGCCATTACTGAATTGAAACTGACGCGCTTACATCAACGTCATCTTTCTCAGCCACTCCCTCTATTCGCTGATTGGTCCTACAAAAAATCGATTTCTGTAAACCTAAGGATATGGAGCGATCCCAGACGTAGTACAGAAGTACGGAAGTGCGTAGGAGGGCGCAGCCAGGCTACTTAAAGGCCAGAAAGATCTTAATTTCACACTCTCTATTCATACTGAAAACCATGATCTAGTGAGCTTTTACCACTCTGCTCGTGAGACGTTTCTAGTTTTGAGTTTGCTGTAGGACTGAGTGTCGCTCTAGTTTCTTTTAAATGTATATTTATTTGTGTATTTAAGTGTTCAAAGAAAAAACGTGTATTGTATATTTTTTTGTATGTATTTGAGAAATGAATTGACTGTTCCGCAGGTTTTTGAGTCCTGCTGCAGAGGAAGCCTGTCAGTATGTGAATAGAGTTATGGGTGAAAATCCGTTTCTGCAGAGAAAGCTGAATCTGAGTAAACATAAACTAGGAGACACACAAGTGAATCAGATCGCTGCTCTACTGCAGGATAAACACTTTCAACTCAACACACTGACGTGAGTTTTACTCATTTATTTATAATATTACTTTACTGTTGGTTGCAATGTTAGCTGATGTAAAGAATCTGGCTTAATGCTTATAGCTCAATTTGAATTTCGGGGAAAAATATTCACACTTATTGATCTTGATCAACAAATTATTGAATATAGCTTGAACTGAGACCTTACATAAATAAATCACCCAACAAGGGGTTTTACACCACACACGTCTGCTTCGGGCATATATAAACCATTAAACACAATGAATTATGATTAACCAGGAATATATATATATATATATATATATATATATATATATACTGCACAGACAGATGGGTGTTTGATCTTTAAAATACCAAAGGGATTGACGTAGCTTCCTTAGTCAGCTCGTCCAGCGTGCTGTTCTGCAGGAAGCTATCAATCACTTGGTCTGTTTTAGCTTAAATTTACTGACATTGTTTGTGCACTTAACAAATATCAGATTGTAGCGTTAGGATCTCATATTAAAGAGGCTTTGTTATGTATGTGATCAATACACACAATGGCAAATAATGTATAAAATGAGGTTTAATAAAAAGAACACAACTAAGTTACACTAAAATCACACAAGATATATCTCAACAAATGAGAATAAACACTTAAGAAAGGAAAAATGGAAACACAAGGAAAAATACAATTGCTAGCACAATTTAATCTTCAGAGACAGCCACAGGATTCAAGCTTGAGTCTAAAATTTAGTGGAACACTTGCATTTCAGACCTGGTTAGTGTTGTTGAAAGCGTGTGTGCAGTCCGAGAAATGAGAGGCATGGGTTCCTTTGTTCCTTCCACGTGGGATCGTTTCGCGGGAACTCAAACGCGTCCTGAACAGTTCTATTATGCGTGGTGATCGTCTTATCGTCGGAAGACTGGAAGACGGAAGACACGGTTTTCAGAACTTAACTGGCTATTCGCAAAAGTAGAACAAAAGTAAAATAAAACAAGAACGGTCGACAAGAGAGTAGGGAAGAGTAGAGTTGAAGAAGTTTCAGGAGGTTACAAGAGGACCAGGAGGACAAGAGGACGCTTTGCTTCTGTCTCAAGGCTTTAAAGGTTAAGCTGGACATACCTCGAGACGCTGTGGCAGCCAATGGCTGTCGTCCAACTCAAGGAGCGCGTACGCCCACGTTATCAACAGGATAACGTTGTTAATTTGCGTCTTTAGGACAAAGGAAAATTATGCTAACTTTGAAACAAACTGTACATGGCATTATACATTTCATGATATTGATACAGCATAAAAGACAGATCAAACAGAGAGGATTATAAAAACAACAAATACATCATACCACATACATAGCATTGTCGAGTTACGTCTTGATGCATAATTACAGGCATTTAAAGTTCTTTTTGGCACTTGTGATGACATTCTTACCCCACTTACCCCACCACCCACAACTTTCTCAGATTCTGACGTTAGTGCTCAACTCGCGTTTGATTGCCGTCTGTATGTTTTCGTCATGGCCGAACAACCGCTACAAGGAAGAAGGCAACGGTTTTATCAGAGGAAACTAAAAAAAGAAAAGGGGAGAGTGACAAATTAAAAGCCAGGACTAGGATAAACACATTGGTCCAGCTTTCGCCTCACTCGCTGCCGTGAGCTAAAAGAGGAAGGGTGCTAGTCAATCTCACCAGCAGGGGGTGCAAGCACATATTGTTGACGAAGACCAGATCAACAGTTAGAGCAATTAATATGACAGTCACAATAGTCATTAAATAAGAAAATAAGGCAAACAAGTCAAACATAGGTAAGCTCTTTAATAGGCTACAAAGTTAAAGTTCAACAGCCTAAATATATAAAGTTATGCATCTTCACTTTTCTCTCAGCCAAAATGATTTTTTGCCATGGAACAAACTATAGTTTAATGAGACAAAGGATAGACTTGTACACAAGATGAATTATACGTAAAGTTTATCCACTAGACTAGAGACAGAGCCAGCGGCAAAAGTCAGAAGCAGTAACCGAGGAAAAGATGTTATAGTTGGGGTAAATGAGTGCTGGGCGACGGTTAAGGCTTAGAAGTCACAACTCCGGAAACGTCAGATATATTTTTCAAATAGGTGCTATTTTTATAAATAAACCACAGATTTGAGCTTTAAACAACTACATTCTCGCCTGAACCACTCTTAAAATTACATTTCATGACACAATAACAGTAGTATTTTGATATTACGTGGGTTTTGTCCTCTGCTATTGATGAGTGCTGGTTGGTGCGAGATGCATTCTGGGATACCTGGCTCAAGTCCACACAAGTAACCTCTCGATGTAGCAGTACGCAAACTCATTTTCCTCGATTTACTGAAGCCTATATGTAAAACGCATCTGCAGCTGCACAGCTCACACACTGAGCGTCAGAAGCTTCCCTCAACTTGGGCCAAGAGCTGACCTTGGATCGATCTACCAAGCAACACTTTCTGATGTGTAATTGTTGTTCAAGTTCAGACAGGTAATCTTTCTCTCAAAATCGTTCAATACTGTTTATGCATCAGTAAGTCAAGCCAGTGACTAAAATATCACCTTCACATCGTTTATTTTAGTAGGATGGAAAAAAAACGTATTTAAATTGTGAATAAATTATTTACCGAAAGCGATCAAAGAACAATCTTTCCACAGCGCGAGTTTATTTGGACACTTGCCAAACTTGTTATGAATCAATGACGCACATTACACTGAACAACAAAGCTCTTACTGTATTTATATGATCGTGTCTGCATTGGTGAAAGCATTAGAGAGCAGAAACTGCGTTAAAATGATAAGATCTTCATTCTCACAATCGACAGACTGTCCTCTGCTTGCTCAATGCTCATCACAGCAACTTATGTGATGGGAATAGATCTAAATACTTCAAAAACATTTCAAGATTTGTTAATCTCGATAGCTGTAATAGTAAAAACCTAAAATAGTAAAATTATTCGAGAGAGTTTCATATGTAATACATAGCTATTTCATATGCAAGCTTGTAAGCCAATCACACCAGAGGCAGGTTACACAAATGCAGACACGCCCCTTCAATCAGAGTGTTCAAAGCAGAGGCTAAAATCAGGCTAGGAAAAATGCCTTTTATTATTAAATTATGACTATTTTTGATCTAAAAAAACATACTAACATTATAAGGGCAACCCAGGAAACATTATATAATAATAATAATAAAAAAAAAAATTCTGGGCCACCTTTAAATGTCCCCAACTAAGCAAGCCAAAAGCCAAGGCAACAGAGGCAAGGAACCAAAACTCCATCAGGGACAGAATGCAGGGTTGCCAACTCTCACGCATCTGGCGTGACACTCACGCATTCAGCCTCAATCTCACGGTCTCACGCTCAAAATAGAAATCTCAACGCTAAATTAGACATTCTTCTGGGCTGTATTTTTTATTTTTTTTTGTATTACTATAAGCAAGTTCAGGCTCTTAACTACTGATTGGACGCAGAGAAAAATCGCGGAAAAAGATGACACTGACACCGACAGACTACAGAGAAGTTTACTCCTGATATGGAGCGTTTTGGCGCTTTTAAATGTGACAGAACGCAGTAGCGCGTCAGTTCAAACGGCACGTGATACAGTTGCCTAGGCTACAACACCCACAGGGCACGAGCAAAATACTGTATCTGGTAATCTCCCGCTTTATATTAACAAACTGTCAACACGGGCTTTTGCGATGCACAGAGAGACGCTGCGCTGCCTATGACCTTGAACGTGAGTTGAGAGCGTACATTTGCACTACGTGCCTGTCTTTTTAGCAAAAAAGATATCTTTCACTAAATATCTACAGTGGTGTAGGGCGAGGGCGTGAGGTGCTGATAGCAAACTTTGACGCGTTCGACCCGAGTTCGAATCCGGCTTTTGCCTTTTACTCTCTCTTCTCATCTGGTGTTTTCTCCTAAATAAAAGCTCAAGGGTTTATTTCTTGCAAGTGAAGAAATTAGGACAAAACTATTGTAATTTTCCTATACAATATTGTAAGTAAAATATACTTTTGAAATATTCATTTTCATTTATACAGCAGCCTACATTTATAGACTAGGCCTATATGGATTTTACGTAATAGGAATAATTATATAAATCATTATTACATTATTATAATAATCGTTTGGCATCCTAAAAGAGACTGAGACTTTATATCATAAAGTCTTTATATCATTGACTTTATAAAAAAGATGTCTGATCCCTCTTTAATGTCCAGGTACAAGTCGAGGCTTTTGCTTTGTTGAATGTCACAGTTCATGATTTGAAGCCGGTTAAAACTCTTAATTTTGAGCTCTCAAAGTGCACCAGATTGATGCATTTAACCTTAAAATGTACAAAATTTTCTTCCAGGGGAGCATGCCCCCGAAGCCCCCTAGAAGGACAGAGGTCTCAATATAGTTTTACTAAATCATATTGGAAAGAATAATAATTTATGAACTTTACTCCCAAAACTGTTTTTTTTAATCAGTAAAACTGTTAGCCTAATGCCAAATTAAAATTGGACAAACTATACATTGTGCCCTACAAGATCTTGTGACCCCCCCCCCCCCCAAAAAAAAATCCCACTCCAAGCAAAACTCAAAAGTTGGCAACCCTGAGAATGGAGAAATAAACCTTGGGAGAAACCAGACACAGTCGGGGGCCAGATCTCCTCTGCCCAACGAAGGAACAGTGTGTGATTCCGGCAGCATTACCAGTCAAATTTGGATTGGAACATTAAGAGTATTTGTCCATTTCCATCTGTTTGGAAGTCGAAGTAATCACGCCCGTATGGAGACGAGTTGTTGAGGATCAGTGCTGATGGTTGTCGTGTCGATGAGGCACCATCCTTCTTATGATGTACCAAGTACATCAGAATTTATGGGACGTGTTCTGGCTGATCTAAATTATGCAGCCTAATTTTGAATTAAAGGGGTCATATAAGGGTACATGCACTTTTACAAGTTGATTGTACTGCAATGTATGTTGTCAGTGCCTGTACACAACCATCATTTAAATAATGATAAAAATCCAGCCAGTGGTTTTGTTTTAATCTCTTATATGTTTTCCCCTGTCTCTAATCGAGCCGTTCGACCGCGTGACGTCACACGCTCCTCCCACGATTGTTGATTGACAGAAGTGTTTCAACACAGACCCGCCCTGAGCGAGCTGTCATCATAGACTAAAGTCCGTCATTGTTGATACACTGGAGCAGAACAAGACTTGTGTTGTTCTGTTCTTGGGTGATATAACAAACTCAGAAATCATTTTGATGTTCCTAAATTTGAACCGCTGAAGACACAGTGGCTGAGTTTTGTTTACGAAGGGAATATTCCTCACGATCAACGTAAATACTTTCTTGTTTGCGCGAATCATTTCTCACCAGACTGCTTTATACTGTAAATAAAACGAGGGTCAGTATAAAGCTGGTTTTGCTAAGCTGCTCCTGAAAAAATAATGGGCACCAATTATTTATGTTCCCTCTGCACCTAAAGTTGTATTAATCTTTGCAAATCGCGGGAAAAAGTTTTTCATTACCATTAGTTGTGACGTCAATCTGTCAATGAACTAACGTATACATCAGTAAACACAGCGTTCGTATCTCACTACTATACCGTGCCAGTGCATACAAATTTGATCAAAGTAACATTACATTAACTAACCATTCAGAAACGTCCTCAAGCCTTAAATGTTGAACTTCTTTGTGGCCGTCATCTTGTTTAGGTGCGACTCCGGTTCAAACTGATACGGTTGCACAGATGTGTCCTCAGAGACTCCCGCTGCCATTCCCAAAACCTTCAACTGTTGTCAAGGCAACACTCCACGTGTGTTCACGCCCGCAGAACAGAGGGGCAGGGTTTATTATTTAAAGCATATGCACTGAAACAAATACTAATGAGAATTAAAAAAAAAAAAGTATATTACAAAGTTTTCATTTAGACCCTAAACATTCATATTAACTTGTACAAAAATGGCATTATATGACCCCTTTAAAGAAGTCTATAGTGTGTTATGTGCAAAAGCATGCTTCTACTTGAAATTCAGCCAATCAAACACTCCGAGAACACACTTCTACCACACATTAGGGCCAATCACACGCTCCCAAAGCATGCAAATAAATATATATATACATACATTCAAGAATCAAAAGTTTAAACTAAAACACTTTGTTCTCAATATCTCACAATAAGTCTAAATTCACATTATATTTCTGCAAACATTTTCACATTAGTATTTTGTGATGTGGTGAAATAAAGATGAAGATTTCTATTCCTCTCTCTGTTGTATTTGCAGATGAAGAAGATGTGACTTTAAAAAATAAAGAGTCTCTTATTTTCTTCATTCTCTTTCTCTTTCTGGTAATGTAGGTTAAGATACTGTGATATGACAGATGAAGGTTGTTCTGATGTGACTTCAGCTCTGAAATTAAACCTGTCACACCTGAGAGAGCTGGACCTGAGCTGGAATAAACTAGGAGACTCTGGAGTGAAAAACCTCAGTGATCTACTGATGAACCCACAATTCAAGCTGGAGAAACTACAGTTAGTGTCATTATACTGTACAGCAATTACAGTGTGACTGAAGTTTATTTATTTGAAGACAGCAGGGCTTATGTTTCATTGGTTATTGCAGTACACTTTCTGGGTTTCGCCTATTGCTCACATGTTTATGTGATATTTTATCTACATAGTATTTTTTTTCCCAACATCTGATAAAATGTACTGATTGTGTACACGCAGACAGTTTCTTCTCTGCAGACACAAAGAGAAGAAACAGTGTCTTCCAGCGCACAGAACTAGTGTGAATGAGTTTTAAAACAGACTATTGGAAACTAAATGCTGCTGTAGCCCTTCAATAAGATGATCGTCATAGATGTGAACTATTGTTATTTCTCTTTCTTCAGTCTGAGTTATTGCAGTATTACAGAGGAACAGAGTCTCATCCTGACTTCAGCTCTGAAATCAAACACGTCACACCTGAGAGAGCTGAACCTGAGTGGGAATAAACTAGGAAACTCAGGAGTGAAGCACTTATGTGCCGTACTGAAGGATTCACACTGTAAACTGGAGAGATTGAGGTCAGTCACATTCACATACAAGAATCAAAATGCTTTAAATCATTTCAACTGTTTAAAAATTCACATTTTAATTTGTAAAAACATTTTCACTTTAGTATTTTATGATGTGGTGAAATAAAGATCTCTCTTCCTTTGTCTGTTTTATTTGCTGATAAAGATGATGTGACAGAATAAAGAGTCTCTTATTTTCTTCATTCTCTCTCTCTCTCTCTCTCTCTCTCTCTCTCCTAATGTAGGTTCAGCTGGTGTGATCTAACAGATGAAGGTTGTTCTGATGTGACTTCAGCTCTGAAATCAAACCCATCACACCTGAGAGAGCTGGACCTGAGCGGGAATAAACTAGGAGACTCTGGAGTGAAAAACCTCAGTGATCTACTGATGAACCCACAATTCAAGCTGGAGAAACTAGAGTTAGTGTCATTATACTGTACAGCAATTACAGTGTGACTGAAGTTTATTTATTTGAAGACACCAGGGCTTTTGTTTCACTGGTTATAGCAGTGTACTTTTTGGGTTTAGAAAAACTAAAACTAAATTTATTCTCAATATATCAGTGAGTCTAAATTCACATTATATTTGTGTAAAATTCTTTACATTCTTGATTTGTTTGTAAGATAATCTCTTCCTCTGTTTCTCTCTAGTCTACATCGCTGTGGCATTACAGATGTTTCTTCTTTAACTCAGTCTTTGACTAACTCAAAAGCTCTGCAGTTTTTAAAAGAGCTTGATCTGAGAGACAATAAGATAAGAGTCTCAAAGCAGCGGCTCAGAGACAAGCTACAAGACTCAAACTGTGTCCTGAGGTGAGGAAACATCACTGAGATATTTAAGAGATCTTCATATACCTCTGATATGTGAACAAACCTTTCAGATATTCACAAAAGGAAGTTATCATTAAGATTTGTTGCAACAAAGGGTTTGTGTGAGAACAAAATGTGATGTTATTGAAATGTTCAACACAAAAGGAGGAAAGAGAAGAAAAGCTCACTGTCACAGCTTTATACATCAACACCTGCTTTATGAACTGTGTCAGTAGAAGTGAATCATTTGAGTGTGAAACAGACTTGGTCAGATTGTAGGAAACGCTGCACTCCTGCTAAAATCAGTGCAGTTCCAGCTTCAGCTCACAGCGTCCAGCTCACATGAGCAATGTCTCTGTCTCTAGTGTGTTTTTACTGTGACAAGCAACATGTCACACTACTCTACACTTACTTTACTCTCAGTTATTTACTAAGAGCCTACAAACATGTTTAAACTGGATGACAAACAGCTTTAACTAAAGGTTTGTGTTTAACAAAAATAAAATTAGACTTTGCTCCCTGTGTTTTATTCCATAGGCCGTACACTCAGTTTCTTCTTTACAAAGACTCAATAGGAGTCGCACCGACACACACAGACACACATATCAACATGACTTATATTTGAATTATATTTAAAAACACAAATATCTATATCCAAGATCATGTAAAGTCAATAATTAATCTTTTCACAGGAACTCATTGTAACTTATTTTTCCTTAAAAAAACAGTAATTTAAATATACTAATTTGCACTTTGTTCCACTGAACACTGATTGTTTTCTCTTCTGTTCTACTTTACAGTGTAGATGAAGATCGACCGGCAAATGTCAGTGGATTTCCATCATGGTTTAAGTCTGTGAAAAGGAGATGAGAAGAGCAGAAACCATCAGGTGATCCACAGAAGAGTCTCACTGCTGTCTATGAGGAGAAATACATGTGTAAATGTGTTTCATACAGGTGGAAGAGACTTAAACTTCACAATTAAATAAAGCAGCGTGTGTGTTAGCATGCATGTTAGAAACATATGATATGTTATATGAATATGATTGAATGATTAATGTTGGTTTATCATTCAGCTAAATGATGGTTTAGTTGTAATTTAAGGTGGAACAGAGGAAGAAGCTCAGATGAAGTGTCAGCAGAAATCCTCACTATCAGGCCTGCAAATATAATAATGTTTAGACTAAACTCATCCATAATTAGTAATTTTTTTCTAATCATGAACGTGATTGTTAAGTATAGCACATTAATGTTCCAATAGATATAAAGATTTCATGTAACTTTTAAACATTTACATTATCTCTCTTACATTTTATACACAGAATATCTTTATTGTTATTGTTTTATTGTACATGAAGTTAGTTACAGTATGTGTGCATGGTGTGTGTGTGTGTGTGTGTGTGTTGCTGATGCACAGATGTACAGTATGTAGGGTATCTAGACTGTGTCAGTTGGGATTATCAAATCCACAGTTGAAAAGATTTTAACCTTTGACTTCCACGCTAGTAATTCACCAGAGAGTGCCAGGAAGTCTGTTCCTAATGTCTTTCATTGACACTAGCGAACTGAGTTGAAACCAAGCCTTCCCCCTTTCCAGCAAGAAGGAACGTTTTGTACAACACACACACACACACACACATACACACACACAGCCGGGGGTCAGGCCTCAAACAGATCGCTATCTCCTCAGAGCCAGGCCAGGCGGTCAGAAAGCTCTGTCCAAAAACGCACACACATAAACAGACATTCCTTCATTGAAATCTGTTACTTGACTAATTCTGAAAAGAAATATTAAATTACTAAATATTCATGCATACCCATGTTTTATTGTCATTTTAGTATTATCATGATTTCTCAAGATGTATCTAGAGACAAACTCTGAATGCCTGTATTCATGAAAATGAATGTAAACTTGCTTTCCTTTTGTGTTTGTAAGCCTGCGTGGTATCATTGGAAATCCTAGCCTCCTCCAGACAAAGATGCCTCTTAGGTAATGATAGAATGTATTACTGTAATTTGCCACTGATCCTTCCAGATTCTCTCTCTCTCTCTCTCTCTCTCTCTATATATATATATATATATATATATATATATTTATGCATTCTCCTTGCATTGTTGTTGTGTTATTGTCTGTAAATACATTTTATTCCTTGTAATGTTAGTAACTATAACCTAGTTTCCATTTATTAAAATACATTATATTCATTTGATTGACAGTTTCATGCTCATATACAAGTCCCTTCAATGCACAATCAAAAGCTACGGGCTTTAAAAGTATAAAATTACTTTAACTAGCAGGCTATCTTTGTAAAACAGGAAGGTTGTATTCATGGCCAGAATTTGCCTTCACTGCGAATCTCTGAGATGATTTCTGTGTGAGAATTGATAAAGATCACAGGATCAGTTGGACAAATGGATTATCAGATCACAAATTAATTCCACAGGGACTATCCTGAGATGATAAATGATAGACCTAATTGATATTAATATTTAATTATCATCCTTTAATTATCATCCACTTTGATTAAGTATTGATATACAATTGAGCTAATTTTAACCTGTCTGTAAAATAGTCTACATATCCAATTTATTATAATCATTTGTGGTTAATTGCCTAAGTACATATATGAATGCACATGCAGGGAACATATCATTCCTTTTCAGGATATTTAATCATGTAAAGTTTATCTGGATCAAACTCGTGTGAATAATTATTAATTGTTAATTATTGTATACATATTCCCCAAATTGATCAGAAATA
Organism: Pimephales promelas; assembly: GCF_016745375.1. The sequence continues at coordinate 41,905 of NW_024121332.1, forward strand.
CTTATTATGGTGGAGAATGCGGACACATGAATAAAGTCGCAACGCAGACTCACTGACTAAACTGACTAAAGGCACTAATCCAAGTTCAGCACATTACAGTTTTTCTCAATTGTTTACACACAAATTTTGGTACATGAGACACAATGACCACAACATGTAACTCATTCACCAACCCCCTGAACCAATTCTGCTGAACTACAAGCACAATTCCTGCTTTACACTCAAATTTCAGTTCTAATTACCAGGGGTGTAAAGTAACGAATTACAAATACTCACGTTACTGTAATTAAGTAGTTTTTTTCAGAAATTGTACTTTTTTGAGTAAGTTTAAAATTGTGTAATTTTACTTTTACTTGAGTACATTTTAAGTGATGTATCGGTACTTTTTCTCCGCTATTTTCCTTCTGTTTGTGGCCGTTACTCGTTACATGCTTGTTTTAATTTAATTTTTATCCATCAACGTGATTGGATCGAGTAATCGGTCTCGTGACTGTCATCAATTCAAATTAAGCATAGAAAACTTTAACCGCCTATTCCTGCTGTTACTCGTGACTGCTGTGGAAGTGCATTCATCACGCATCAATTCAATCCAGATATCAGCGTCTCCCTCTAATATGCTAAGGTACATTTCACATTTCTACTTAATATGATATTTATAAAGGCTGGCCTGTTTACATGGCCTAACATTTGGTCTGAGGTTGGGGGAATTGCGAGACGAGTTCATAATGCGGTGAATTCCCGCTCATTTACTTCACTATAGAGACGCGCGTCACGATCTGTGCACTGCCGCGTCTCGCGCTCGCCATGCCATGCCACCACATTCAGAATCAGTGCACCATGTCGTTAACTTGAACTGCATTTCTTAATAAGAAATTAGCACAACTCGTTAATAAACAATGTTTTTTTTTTATTGATCCATTATACGATCCGTCTTCATTTGGCAAGTGCACTTCCGCAAAAACATTTTTTATGCTGAACTTTTTTTTTGTTTGTTTGTGGATGCTGCTGATAAAACAGCTTCGCAGAGACTTCAGAGACAAAGTGTGTTTGTTTGTTTCTTTTGTAAAAGTTTCCTGGATATAAATTCCCTATTTAATGCACAATTTTCTTAACAAATTATATTATCAGCATTACAATGTGAGTAAATGTAGCTGTGTAAAATGTAAAGGATGATGCCACCCTTCTAGAACAATGCATTTACGTTTAAATTGTAACATATTTAATAGCATGGAATAAAAGTGTGTAATTAGTGTTAGCACTATCTTACCTTTTTCAGTGCATTAGTTGAGGTAATCTGATAATATTAGTGATTCTCATTTATCAAAACACTAACATTGGTACCACTTTGGAGAGAAATTGGGTATTTTTTAATCTCTCTATTTAACCCTTCTCTTGGTGTGTGATGCTGAACTATCATATGCGTTTTAAAAGGTTTTTGAATTCTTTGCACAGTTATGAATATTGATATTTTATGTGCAACAATAGCATGCTCAGGCCCAGTGGCTTTTCGCTTAATTTTAAATGCCCCCCCCCCCCCCACCATTTAAATTATGATTTAAATGGTGATGAGTGTACTGATTTGATGCATTTTAAAAAGATGGATGATAGATATTCTTCAATCTTTCTTACAAAGAACAAAATATAATCTGAATTACAGTATGTGGTTTTTTTTTAATTTATAAATTGTAGTGCAGTGTTTATTATAAGGGTTAGAATCCGCACCTCAGTACTCACTACTCACTACTCTTGAGTACTTTTAAATAAGCTACTTTTTTACTCTTACTCAAGTAGATTTTTGGACAAGTACTTTTTACTCTACTCACACTACATTTTTTGGAATGTAATGGTACTTTTACTTGAGTATGTTTTTTCAGTACTCTTTCCACCACTGCTAATTACTACTCACAAATTCACTACAATTGGCACAATTTTCATGCAGAAAATCTCTTGTTTTCACAAGGAACACACTTCCATTCAAATATTCACACTGACTCGTCACACGGGCAAACACCCGTCACACAGTTTTACAATTAGCAATCAGAGCTTTAGCATAAAAGACCAAAATATATCTCCCATTGTTTTTGTGGGAAAAATAAAATATATATTTGTTACCGTGTATTGGTGTGTTCTGGGAATAAAAACAATATTCTCAAATATTTTACAACACACTTATGTATGTAATGTCTGTAGTAAGTGTAACATTGAACAAAAAAGGCCCAAGTCATTATGATGAATGGAGAAGAAGTGTTTTCCATTGATCGTAGTGTTTTACATTGAGCACATCCGTGTTCAACTGGTTCTTATAAATATCTATTCATATTTGCCGATTGTGTGTGTTTTTAGATTTGTGTGTAGAGTTCTTAGAGTATGAGGCATACTTGCAGGAAATCTGTGTAAACAATCGAGAAAAACTGTAAATTGAGTTTAAACCAGTTTGGATTGCAATGTAAGTAGAAGTACGCCCTCTTTGTGGCCCAAACCAGCTGTAGTAAGCTTGCTCCCTCCTGTGCTCTTCCTAATGATACCTCTTCTTTGAGGTTAGGTTATTCTGATAATAGCTTGTTTTCACATGACGTCACGCCACTGCATTGCCATGGCGCGAAATGCAAATCTCAGGAAAACGTCTTGCAAACCTACGTCTGCGGTCGAGAGGAGCTGAATGGGAAAATTACCGTGTGTGCAGTAATGACTTCTTCAAAGGTGAGTTAATACAACATTTCAAGTGGCTATGTTTGTGTAATGTGTAATGTTTCCGAACTTTGTAAAGTCAAAGTATGTCTGCAAGACGAGGTAGTTCATAGTTGCTGATATCTACCGCCTCGATGGCTGGAAAATCTTTCAATTCAGTTGAAAAATCGCTCCTCTTCATAATGTAAGGATCACGTCCAACATATATCTGATTTTTTTGTTTACATCTTTCTCTTGTAATAGCATGTAAAGTAGTACAGTACGTACTTTCCTCCATCTCGTCCATTGCTCTCTTCACTCCTTGCCCTCCATCTGAATTTTGCGCGTCATCATAATCACGTGACTGAAACCCAGCTATTAACATCATTGTCATAATTCCCTTTTTGTTTTTACCACTATTTAGTAAAGCCTATGTCTTTAATTTTCTACATACATAAGTACTTAATTTGGTTTAGACAAAGCTTTAATTCACTTTAAGTTTCACCTTTTTCTTCATCCTGTTTTGGTATTTATAGGTAGAACTCTCTCATGTGCTGTGGTGATTTGACAGTCATCTCTGTTTGGGGTACAGCAAGCTGGTTCGTCTGACCTGCATTACCGACACTGACCATACGTGAATCTCGGACTTTTCTGTTTCTTTCCATTGGTGTGGCACGCAACATGACATCAGCAATTTGGTACTCAAAAGGGAAGTCAACCACATCAGTGGTGTTTAAAATCAAGTTGTTTAAGAGTGCACACCTTGGTACAGATGAATGGAAGGGCCCGCGGACACAGTGGTGGAGTGCTTGGGGACAACAGAAAGATTGACCACGACAGTAGGTCCAACCAGAATGACTTCAGTTCACCCCAGGTAAACTAAAATAAGGTAAAAACCTTATTTAAGAACCCAATGTCGAACAAAAGTTCAACCAACTTGAGAAAAGGACTGTCACACAAGTAGAGGTGGGCACAACCCCCACTTCAAACGGTTCCTGGGAGCTTTGCTCAGAGCCTCCGCTCCCGTCGGAACTCTGTTTAACATTGGCATGTCCAGTGGCAACCTAGCTGAAATTCAAACTGAGATCCCACAGCTAAAAGAGCCTACAGACCATTGACAAGACATTGAAGGGAACGGTGGTAATTCTCAACACCCACAGCATTCTGCTGAACAGGAGCGTGAACTCCATGAGACAGCTGTTTAGTCTTCCAGAATGATTTTGCTCAAACTCAGCTGGTCTGCAGCCTCTGATCCAAGACACACACTGCCCTTCTGAGGCCAAACCTAGCACTCAAGTCACCGAGACATGAGCAGACAGTATAGGGGACAGGTGGCTCGTTAACACTCGTCAGCACACAGCTACACTCACCAACGACCAACATGACACTGCCACCCATGTCCCCTTTGTTCAACCAGATCATGTGGATTCAAGCACCGAAAGGTGCTATCCTCCACCTGGGTGACCTGGCATTGTACCATCTTCCAAGCGAAGAGTACGAATCAAAACCCCATTCCATCCTTCTTCAAGAACCACAATTTCACCCTTACTCCAGAAGTGGAATTTGTGGACTGCAAAAGGGGGTCCCAGCTAAATAACATTGCTTCTATTGACACAGCCCTCAAAGCTTTGTTGTGACTGGTCATCTAAATGTGGATGATTAGGCAGGATGATTTTCAGATCATTTTGAAGCAAAAACTCTAGGCGACAACATTCGTTGTCAAAAGTCTTGTGGATGCATATTTAAAATGTGTTCCCTTTCGTAGTCACTTCGAGTTACGTCAGAAGTGACGGAGATTGGGGGTTTCGCATAGAAAGCCAATCCTCTTCGAGTATTTAAAAACGAGCCAATGGCGTGCAATGCCTTGGGGCTGCGGAAATTTGCATAGCGTACTCCGCCCTACTCCGTGAGTATAAAAGGAGGAAGTGAACGCAACCGCAGTATGTTTTCGCTTCGGAGCCAAGAGAACCTCTTCACTCCTGAAAGCCATTTTCACTGTTCAAGACTCTTCAAGATGAGCGTCCTCTTCAGTGTTGGTGTGACGGCGGTACCCAGCGAGATTCTGCATCGCCTGCAATCTGAGCAGTGGTCTGCCAGACTTTGCACTTCTCCCTGGTCGCCTCAGCGCTGAAAAGAGTGAATTTCCTCCTCTCATTGAAAGAGCTGCACGTGGCACGTCTTTTTAAAGATGGTTCGCCCGTGTTCTTCTGGGTGTGGTCGATTTCTATCGTCATCTGATGGTCACGATCGCTGCTTTGTATGCCTGGGCATTCAGCATGCAGCAGCAGCGTTCGTGGATGACTCATGTTCCTTCTGTGGGAACATGACCATCTCTACATTGAGGTCGAGACTCAATGATCTGACTAGAGTGAGAGTCCCGGTCCCCCCTACTCGATCGGTTTCCTCCACGGGGGGCCCGTCGACCCGGGGACCTGGTGATTTCACGGTGACGGTGTGGGACAAAGCCCCGACGATTCCTCGGGCCACACCTCCCGCCTCAGTGCGAGAGCCAGTGAGCGTTAGTTCGATTCAGTCGGCCGCTTCTTCGGTGGTACCGCTTGCTTCGGGCAGCGCTCCAGATGATGATGCGATGTCGATCACAGCATCACTAGGCGGGCTAGAGTCCTCGGGAGATGAGGATGCGGCTGCGTTGCCTCCTTCGGGAGTGCCAGCGTTGCCCGTGTCGGATCCCGAGCTGACGGCCATGCTGTCTCGAGCCGCTGGGAGTATCGGGTTAGAGTGGAACCCTCCGCCCTGCCCCGATCTCTCACGGATGGATAATTGGTTTTTGGACAAAGCTGCCGCCGCAAGGCCATGGCCAACTCCATTACCTTTTTTCCCCAAGCTGCATGTGGAGTTATCGCGCTCTTGGGGGGCTCCCCTGTCCACTCGAGAGCGCGATCTCTCCCCCGCCTTTCCCCCCCTCGATGGTGGGGCCGCCCGTGGGTACACTGGGATGCCCCCGCTGGAGCGCTCTGTTGCGATGCAGCTGTGTCCACAGAGCGCCTCCTCCCGTGGTCCTCCTAAGCACCCATCCAAAGCCTGTAGGTTCTTGTCTGCTATGGCGGCGCGTTCCTATAGAGCGGCGGGACAGGCGGCCACCGCTTTGCATGCGATGAGCACTTTGCAGGTCTTCCAAGCGAAGCTGCTCAGAGATATGCACGAGGGCGGGACTGATCCAACGGCATTCAAAGATTTGCGGACCGCCACTGACCTTGCTCTCCGGGCGACGAAAGTGACCGCTCGCGCCGTTGGTCAGGTGATGGCCACCAGTGTGGTCCAGGAGCGCCATCTCTGGCTCAACTTTTCGGCCCTTTTCGGCGGTGCAGTCGAGGACTTTGCCCAGCAGTTCTCCACTGCCCAGAAGCAGACGGAGGCAATCAAACATATTCTGCCCCGACGACCAGCTGCTGCCTCCACCCAGTCGTCGGCACAGATGCCTCCCGCTGCTCGCCGCCGAGGACGCCCCCCCGCGGCTCCCCTCCCTCCCGCCCGGCCCCAGCAACAGCCTTCACCCGGGCCACGGCGTGGAGGAGGCCGCAGGCAGGCGTCACAGCCCCCTCAGGCCGCACGCCCCGCTAAACGCCAGGCTAAGCGACGTTCCTGACACGGGCTGCTCAGTGATGAAGTTGAGTTTTTCCCAAGGAGGCGGTAGCAGGTCCCCTCCTT
>NW_024121332.1:61715-103767 GCF_016745375.1 Pimephales promelas
TCTACCAACGGAATGTCGTGAGAGATGAGATTTGTACACCCCAAATCACTTTCATTAACAGCGAAAATGGACTGATACCGCTTCAGCAAAGTCCTAACCTGAGTCTGTTCTTCGTCAGGTAATGCACCCAATGCAACTGCATCTATCTGTGCTTGCTCTGAAGGACAAACAACTGGCACACCTGCAGCAATGGCGTCAGACCGAACTTCGGTAACGCCTGCGGGTAAACTGACCACATGTACACTACTTAAAGCGCCCAAAACCCTGCGTGGAAAAAGCGTAACATCTAAAGTACCCACATTAACTACTGGTACGTAGACCGTGCCTTTAACAACGTGAACCAATGCAGGCGAAACCAACAGGTTCTCCGGCAATCCGAACTCAGGGGGCTCCAGGAGCACTACTCCATCCGCAAATCGTTCTGAACAGGTCGCTGCTATCATCGTAATAGTACCACCCATCACTCGCTGCGTCCGTGGGCCCCGCACCCTAACTTTTCCTGAACAACTAGGAGAAGTGCGAGTATTTACCTGATGGCACTGTTGCAGGGCCTGCCTCACAAAGGAAGGAACTGTAGCCACAGAAGGGAAATTGAAAAGTGCTGTACCGTGTTCCCCAAACAACCGTTGGTAGCACCTCCCCAAGACATTCATCCCTAATACGCCAGGGGCTTGGACACCAATGCCTCCTGGGGGATCCTTAACGACCAAAATGCCACCATTAGGTACTAAATGCCCACATAATTCAATGTCTAGTTCCAAACAGCCCATTCGCAGCACGCAGCAACAGCCACTGACAGGACTTTTAAACGGTCTTGCCCCCAAGGTTCAAAAATGTCTACGAAAACAGGTCTCCGTAATCGTAGACACCATTGAACCAGTGTCTATTAAACAAGACACAGCCACACCACCTATATGAACATCTAAGTGGGACATGAAGACACCAATTTAGGTAACGAGCGTGAACTATCATCTATCTCTGAGCCCCAATTCTTCCCAACCGACTCGTGGCTCCTCGACCCGGCGGGGACTAGTTTTTCCGACGGCTGCCCAAAACGAGATTGCCTACCACCCGTTGGCAAATCAGCATGACGAGGTGGATCCCTAGAATGGGGGGCTACTCGTTCCCCAACGCATTCTCTTGCAATGTGCCCTGGCCTATGCATCGCCTACATATAATCGGGCCACTACGAGCAGATGAAATGCGAGGTAATGGTCCTTGCAACCTTGTTACGCTTTGGGTGAGCTGTTCAAGCTGTTTCTGCTGTGCCTTAAACATCTCTCTTAATTCGCTCAACTCAGAATGTTGGCAATACACACCAATTCCCTGTCTGTGCACCTCCCCCCACCCCATACTGGAAGCCTTGAACCGACGGAAACCGAATGGCTATGACCTCTCGCACCCCCCGGGGTCCCCTCTAGTTCCCATCGTATAGCTTCACTTCGCATTTCCAGTAGGGTGGAATTTGGCTGACGACGAACGAGCTGTTTCAATTCTCGACGGAGATTACTCTCCCGTACATGTTCAACGAATTGATCTCGTAATAAAGAATCAGCGTTTGGCAAACCATTAGGCGACTGCTGTTTAACTTTCTCTAGCAGCCCCATGAGTGCCAGAGAAAACTCTAATAGGGTTTCTCCCTCATGCTGCCTCCTGTAAAGCCACATAAGACTGGGAACAACCATACAATTCACGCAGCGCTGAGATAATTTTATCTGGGTCTTCCCGCTCTACTGCTGAGCGATAACGAATTTCTTCCCTGGCTTCCCCTTCCAAATGATCAAATAAAAAGAATGCGCGATCAGCAGTAGACATACGACGAACCCTCATACAAGCCTCCGCCTCGTCAACCCATTCGTCTATACCCATTCCCACTCTACCGTTAAATTTGGGACACTTACGATCTCGTGGTATAAACACAAACCTCTCCTCAGCCAAAACATCAGGATTTGCCGGTGGAGGGTCAGCAGGCGATGCAGACGACGCATTAGACGAACCAGGTCTGAATTCCGCTGCATCTGTGACGGCCCGATCCTGCCTCAACTTCTCATTCTCAGCTCGCAACTGTAAAACTAAATCACGCAGTTCACGTAATTCTTCTTCCATTTTAAGAAATTAGTGAGACTTACCAGCAACGAGAAATAGGATGCTCATATGCACACCGCCGCCCTGCTTCAACACACAAAAGAACAAAAAAAAAACAAACAAACACAACATTCACTCCACTCAATACAAAGACAAAACAAATTCACGTCTCAGCCCAAAAATTAATGTGGGACCCTGCCGACTACGCCAGATTGTGGCACCTAAAGAATGGGTTTCGTTGCTCTGGACTCAACTATAATACAGCACGACTACGCCACCCTGGGAATTTCACCCAAGGAAATGAGGACATTAAGGACACAGGTTCGTTCCCACAAGATAGAGCAGAGACGTGAATTTGAAAAAAATAATAATACTTTATTATACTAAAAGTCAAAGCTCCACACACACACACATAGTTCAACACACAGATCAATATGACTTCAAATCAAAATAGAAAACAAACAAATCAAAATAAAGAACATCAACAAAAAAATCAATCAAACAATCCAAGGCGACAGGTCAGATGGCAGCAGAGGTAACAAACATACTCAATTCTACTTCACTACAAGCACTTCAACCGTATGTTTAATGTACTCATTTCACCACAAGCACACGTGCAATTCAGTGACAAACAAATTCAAAGAATCAAAAATCACTCAGTGAACAAGGGTACCCATTAGTTCGGACCTGAGCAGTCAACACTCCTAGCCAATCTGACGAAGCTCACAGATTAGATCACAAATAAACAACAACGAAAAAAAAAAAGGATACAATCACATCATACATGATAAATCAATCAAAAAGAAAAAGAAAATACACTCAAATCATAACTAAACAAGAAGAAAAAAAAAGAAAATACAATCCAATTATACTTCAACTCAAAAGAAAAATACAAATCTCAACCAGAGATTTCAAATACAAGTCACGTTACTCTCGATCCGTAAACCACACACACACACACACACACACACACACATACCTGTCTTTGCTACCGGGTGGGGACACATGGCAGCATGCAGCCTGGTGGGAACCACCCTTTGTGAATGGTTTACAGACAAGGTTGAAACTGATCCACACTCCATTTACAGCTGTTATAACAGCCATCACTTGTAAACTTGAGTCTGAACCCCAGAAGACTGACCTGACATTTTACAACCTGCTGAGGACCCAGTCAGGTAGAAGATCCCCCAGGGGACCTGTGATGTCATGTTTTGATATGCTAATTAATGATGTCACTGTGTGTGTTAAAAAGGTTAACAATGGGGACCTCACCTAAAATTTCTTCAGACACAGGTCAGCAAATGCTCCCTGCCAACTCTAAACACAACTGCATTGCAATACATTCAATTGTATTGCATTAAAATAAATTATTCTTTGGCAAAATTAGTCCTGACAACTTTATTTGTCATAGCTTTTGAACATTTACTTATGAAGTACCACAGTACAACAAATGCATTTACATATATGTGAGGAGCATTTACATATATGTGAGGAGAGAAGTGACACACTGCAGCGCAGTAAACATGTTAAGATGGAGTGCAAAACTTAACTTTTCTCTTCCATTAACATTTTCTTATTTTCTTTTCTCACACTCCCTCTTGAGTGCTGTAATTCGGTTCTTTATGTAAAATTTCACGGCTTCCCAGGTTCTATTCTGGAGCAATACCGGAGCTGACCTGATGCAGTCTTCACACTCTCTTTTCCCTGGTACCCTGCCAGATGTGATGAAATGCAGAAGTTTGTTTTCCACCGCCTTTACCTCATCTTCAGTCCATTTTCTTTTTTGGCCTTTTGACACACCTAAAAATGTAAATAATTTTATTGCAACTTTCAAAAGACACAATCTTTGGCTTCATTTTAAAAATCTGAGTGCAGAGTACACAACAAAGGTAATGTACACTAGAACATCTGCATTCAATATAGGGATGCACCGATACCACTTTTTTGGAAAATGAGTACGAGTATTTATGGCCCAATGACGCTACGATGAGCATGTACTACTTTTAAAAAATACGGTCAGGAAGAGGGTCGGGTACAATATTTTCTTACTTTTTTTGCGGTCCGAGTAGCGGGCGGGTAGTTGAAAATGTTGGTAGTGTGCGGGTTGTTTATACATTGACCCGCGCATCACTGTTCCACACGGCTGACATGTCTCCCCATCTCCCCGCTCTGAGCTGCAGCCGGAGCCTGGGGGTGGGCACTCGGCGCCTGTGATTAACCCATTTCTCAGAACATGGTATCGGTCCCCAGTATCGAGTACGAGTACTTTAACGAGTACGAGTACTTTAGAAAATGTGGTATCGAGGCCGATACCAGATACCGGTATCGGTGCATCCCTAATTCAATACCAAGTAGAGAACCAGACCATTACTATTGAGACATAGGATATTTTCATTGTCAGTATATCTGTAGGAAACTAGACTGCATTCAATGCAGCTGCCGGCTAGGTCGCCGAGTCATGTGATTGCAGATGCAGATTATGCGGCTTGTGCAAATGTCACTTTCAGGCTATGTGTTTGATTGAAGTTAAAGGGTGTAGCCTTTCAGTTTTAGTCACCCAGTCCTTTTCTATTAAGTGTATAGGAAATTTATTGTACAGAATCATATGTAGATGAATTTGTTAACCTTAATGCATGGAGACTTGTGTTGTCAAAAGTACCGCCTTTGGTACCAAGTAGGTAAAGAAATGTTTTAAATGTGATGCTTCGATTGCTGTTGAGAGGAATTGTGAACACCTCTGATTGACCATTGTGTTCATTAGCTCATCCGATATGTCTGTGATTGGCTACAATGATCAACGCTTTTTATAAATGGATAAAAGCTCTAACATAAACATACACTACTGGAAGCAGCGTAACTAAGAGAAAAGCTATGACATGTTCTGTCATGATATGTCTTGTTTCATGACATTCAATCATATTTTAGCAATCATGTGTTGTCAGGGTCAAAGAAATCTGCCTTGAGGCCTTCAGAATAGATAGTGCAGGCGCCTGTAGTTTAAAATGGATGGCACTGAAACTGTTGCTTTAACCAAGCAGATAATCAGTCTTATTAAATCAGACAATCAGACTTTGCTTTGACTGCACCGGGCCATCTAGCAGGCGTACAATAACGTTCTTTGATTGGATGTTCAGAGCACGTACTATTACTGGAAGTCACAATCCGCGCATCTGTAGCGCGTAAACTAAAATATTTTCCTGTAGATTTAATAGTTTTTAATCATTCTATTGTGTGTTATACACAATCTACTTAATACAGACAACTTCATTATAAAGAAAAACAAATTTAAAAAATATGATCATAACCTATGACAAAAATTCTATTATAAACTAGATTAGTGGATAACTCAGCAGTAAAATTTAGTCTAGAAAAATCACGAGTGCACAATAATTGTATAAAATCTGAATATTTAGGGGAAAAAACATTTAGTAGGGAACAAATAAGAGACAATAAGTGTAGCACTAAATCTGGTAAAACATTACACATTTCTGTTTGTATTGTTGCAAGATAACAAAAATCAAGACCAATTATGTTATATAGTCTACTATAACTACTATAATATTCTACTATATATGCTTAATAAGGCAGCAACATATAGATAGGACAGAACAAAAGGCTATTAATCTTTCATTGGGCAAAAATATTACGATAGGATTATGAAAGACTCCGAAACAGTGCAGCACAAAGTGCTTAATATGTGCTTTCCGAGGTCCGCAAAATTCGTACAGGTTGGCAGGTCTGCATTCAGACATATTTGATGAGCATGTGAACACAATGGTCAATCAGAGGTGTTTATAATTCCACTCAACAGCGATCAAAGCATCACATTTAAAACATTTCTGTACCAACTCGATACCGAAGTCAGTACTTTGACAACACTAATGGAGAAAAAAAAATTGTTAAAGCGATAGTTAAACCAAAAAGGAAAATGTGATGTTTATCTGCTAACCCCCAGGGTATCCAAGATATAGCTGACTTTGTTTCTCCATTAGAACACAAATGAAGATTTTTAACTCCAACCTATGCAGTCTGAATTTTGATCCGTCTTTTTATGTTTGTTTTTTTACTCTGATAGATTTTGCTATCATCACCATGCATTATACAACTAACAGATAAACTTCACATTTTTATTTTTGGGTGAACTATCCCTTTAATCTTAGTTCTTGGCCTTAAGCATAACATATATATAATATATCCAAAATACAGTTAATGAAAATATCAAGAAATACGGTTAGACCATTAAAGTGCTCTCTATTAATGCAGTTTAAGGTATAGCGGAGGATCTTTCCGAATTTTAGAGAAGACCCTGCCCTCTCCAATTTTTTTTAAAAATGCACATGGGCAACTCTATTTGCTCGTGAGAGGGAACGCCTATTACGCCTTACACAATTTTGTTGCAAATTATAAACCAACTCAAAAACATTCATAAAAAAGACAATAGTATAAGCTATAGTATAGGCTACCCACCCGGAAAAAGAAAATCCTCCGCTATACCTTTAATGTAAAGTCGCAATAACTAACTAGGCAAGTCAGTTCTTAGCAGTGCAGTCCGGACTCTTTACCTGACTTTGAAGGCAGCTCTTTCTCCTTTGCCGACTTGCAGCCAAATGAAAGATCTTCTGGAAGATGAAGCAAATAAACACTTCAACATTTGGCGTACTGTAACCAAAAGCATCAATAATAACCATTTAAAGTCATTCTCAGAGCACAGGTTTGACTTTACCTGTAGATGTTGAAGGGGACTGACGTCGCTTTTTTGGCGGAGGCATCTCACTCTCCCTCGAAGACTGGCTGCCAACCAAAGATTCCTCTGAAGGACAGAAAATAAGACGTTAACTGTACACCATAACCAAAAGCATGCAATTAATGGGGAAGACAGGTTGTTTTCAAAGTGGCTCTAAAAAAAGTGGCAGCCATTAGTGATCAATTCTGTCAAGAAAGCAGCAAATAGTTCAACAGAGGTTAGTGACTTTGGTACATCATTGTAGAAAACTATTTTAGCAGCATTAATACTGGATAAGGAGGAAAATGGGAGCCCTTGAGATTAGTTAGCCCACTAAAACTCTCTCAGTAGGTCTGAGATAAGTATGCAGATTTCAGATGGTAGAATCAGACATAGGTGAGGCTGGTTTGAGCAGCAGGTTTGGTGGATAGAGGACACAGCCTGTGCAGACATGAGCTTAGTGTAGAGCAGAGATACTGTGGCTTCATTGACCCGCAGTGAGGAAAATGTGTCGATGTAGAGTTGAGGTGACCAAAGAGAAGAGGGTGAGGAACAGGCTGCAGTAGAAATAAACCAGTGGTGGTGGGACGGAGAATGAAATTAACGGAACGAAACAGTGGTCAGAGACGTGTAGAGGCGTGACCAGTAGGCAATCTGTGGCACAGCTCGGGTGAGAATGAAGTTCCTTACCTGCATCGAGTCAGAGGGCTGCAAACCTGTTTCATCAGGGACAGCCATACAGATTTTCATGATACAAATAGCAAAATCTAAATCTATCATTCTTTATCATTGATCCTTTATCCCCTAAGAATTCACACCAGATCACAGCTGACCATACCTGTAGATGCTGAAGAGGACTGACGTCGCTTTTCTGGCTGTGGCATCTCACTCTCTTCATCCTCACTTTCAGACTCATCACTACCTACATTCACTTTCTCTGCAGAAAAGCGTTTAAAAAACATTTGTTTCTGTGCACCATATAGAGCTCCTTGTAACTGAACAAGTGTCAATATATAATGTCAATGTGTATAAGAGCAAACATTTTTATGCCATGTGTTCTTACCATTAGGCTCAAGGTTAATTTCATCCAGGTTTTTCCCCTTGAATTCTGAAACTCTTCCCTGTTCAAGGGCCATCAGCACCTTGCTGATCTTTGCTAATTGTAAAGTCCCTTCCGGCAACCGATAAAACTTTCTATGGACTCTTATATCGTGTCCCAGAAAATCTGCTAACTGGTCCATCTCAGTATCTCTCAGATTAAGCACTTTCGATAAGGTTGCAATGTGTTTTCTCAGCTTTGTGGATGACAAATTCTTTGGATGTTTGGCTCCACACTGGTGGGCCACCTTCCGGATGCAATCAGTGCCACGGTAAAATGAGGTTTCAGTCATTGGCTTTGCGAAAAAAAAATAATTCTCATCTAGCACACCACATGTTTGACGATTCTGTACAAGTAGCTCCATGGAGGCCAGCATACTTGGGGTCAGGAGTATTGGCACCTTTCTGTCTCGCTTGCCTCTAATTTCTATGCGTTGGAAGTGCTGACAGAGCTTCTGCTCAACTTCAGATAAGGCATCAGCAACATCGGAGTGTAAAACAGATGTGTTTCGGAGAACATATGAATTCAATCTCATTTTCGAAACTTCTCCAGCTCTTCTGCGATTGAACAGAATAACTTCACACAGAGTAATTTGGGCAAGTTGTGACCAGTTCTTCTGAATTTTCTCAAGTTTCAGTTTTTCTTGGTACAGTCTAGTTTCATTGCTGAGATGAATGTGCAATTTTTTAACATCCTCAGTAAAAGGGAGGAGTTCTGGAGAGTTCCATTTTGCTTCATTAAGCGTCTTCAAGGCTGAAGATGACACATGCTCATTCCATTTGGTCTCATACATTTGCATGAACATTTTTACATTTTTGACATCATTTGAGTCTCCTGCAATCATTGCTTCACATTCAGCAATACGGGACATTTTTTTAAGGCTGTGGCCCAGTTTTAATGCCAAGGATGGAATTGTGAAGACTTCATCTTCATCTCTGAATCCCGAGGTATCTTTAACAGCCTTGATGACGTGATAGAAGTTTGAGGGTATGAAGAAGTCTTTAATACTCTGTAGATTTCCCACTTTCCTAGCACACACTAACAGCCTTCCAACCTCACGCATTTTAGTTCTGATGTATTCGTGCTTGGTTTTGTCACTTCCCATTTTGTTGCACAAGTGTTCTCCAAATTTGAGGATACATGTATCACTTTTAACTGCCTGTGTTACTTCATCTTGCTTCATGTCACTGATCAGTTTCCATAATTTTTTTGTTACTCCTTCAGGAACAGGCTGCGCATAAGCACAGAGTGCTTGAACTCTGGATCTACCTTGTTTTGTGACCTGGCACTTCTTGGCCAGGTTGCACCTTTGCATATGCCTCCAAAGCGCTTTTCGTCTGAACAGCCCTTGGCAGTTTAAACAGTGCATGTAGTCCTTAACATTCACGTGTTTAGCAGTGGATTGCTGACGTGGTACCAACACTCCTTTGCCAGCTTTGAGAACATTTGTGTTGTGTACATGGTTGCCTTTATTTCTCAAAAAATCCAGATTAATCCTCCTTTCTTTAGAACTTTTTGGAAAAGAAAGAGCTTTTGCTACTTCCACTTCATTTTTATGTACTTGGGCCAAGTGTCTTGCCATTTTGGAGAAGGGTTTGGAGCAGTAAAAGCAGTACTGCTTTTTGTTGAACATTCTTTGGCCTTTTGCAGTCTTTTTCAGTTTCATAACTGAAACCTCTTCACTGCTGCTATTGTCCGACTGAGTCATTGTCTCCTCATCCTCGTGTGGGGGAGATTCCTTGTCTTCATTCATGGAAGATGAAGTATCAACCTTCCCATCTAAGGTTATACTGGGAGATGAGGGAGCAAAAGGCTGTGGAAGGCTCTCTTCTGATTCTTCTGAACTGCTCTCAGAGTCAGGCACATAATCATCTTCACTGTTATCAATGCTGCTAACTGGGTCATCTGAAGTGCAACTGGTTGGGTCATCTGAAGTGCAACTGGTGTTTAAGGATTTTTTGGTAACCTGTTAATAAAATTAAAAGTAATAATAATAAATTAAAAAAACAACAACAACAAAAAACACAGCTTTAGTTTAAAACTTGGCGAGCTAAAAAGTAAAAAAGTTGGTGAGCAGGATGAGGCTGAGGGCCGTGGAAGGACCATAATGCATAAAACCATAATCAAAATGGATATCTGTATGCAGGGTTCAATGTAAATCTAAGATTCAAATAAAAGCAGCTTATATCGTGAGGCATACAGATAAAGTTTATTAGGTAATTTGCTACTTTTTAAAAATTATTATTTTATTATTGAATCAGTACTCGGTATCGGCTAGGGTTGTGCCTATAGACGATTGTATCGTGTATCGACGAGTCAGAGATATCTGATGCCTTTGACGATATCAATATAATAATTTGCTTGTTTTACCATTAATTAATTAAATTATTATCATAAAGCTAGTTTTGTTATTAAATTAATTTTAGGAACCACAATTAATTTGCTTTGCCTAAATTCATAACGACATCACCATATAGCCTAAGACTTGCGACAACACCGACACGCGCTTATGAGGACTCAAGGAAAATGTTTTTAAAACAGACTAAAAAACTTCATTGAATGTGAGACATTCAAAAATTGTCTGGAGTGCTTGTTTTAACAGACGCATCATTCTTAAAGATCCAATATGAAAACGGCATTGTTATTCGTCAGTAGGCTATTTTGTTTCCATAGCACATTAACAAAACTTTTAATGACACTAATAACATTAAAAACAATACAATTACTTAATAATAATAATAATAGTAGTATCACTAAAATGATATAGACCTAATAACATTATCACAGCACAACTCTGCCATCTGTGAAAATCAAGAGCAGCTTCAAACAGTTATTTAACATTTTTTTACTGTCATTAATGTAGGTCCACAAGAGAAATATTAAGCCAGTAAATTAAGAGAGTTGCTATACTGTTATATCCATCGTCGTCTCTGAGAGAATGCGACGTTAATGCAGCGACAGATGCCGAAAGCTTAGACCGTTTCTACTTTCACTTTGTTAAGGAGCGTGTTTACATGCACATTCTTAACCCAATTATGCTGAATAAATTGACAATGCATGTGGTCATGTGACGAATTAACCCGTTTTCCTTTATCTGAGTCAAGTCATAAGTTTCAGTAAAACCGATCGACTCACTTACTCTGATTTCTCCTGGCATTTAAAACACATTAACCGTGTTCTTTGGGCTTATTGAAGTGTGCATATGTGAAGTGCATCCAGACAGAGAGAGCACATATTATTGCAAACTCTGACTCTTTCTTGACCCAAGAAATTATTAAAACGTGTTCTCAACTTGGACAGAAGTTACTTAGTCAAAAATCTGCATCTGTAACCGCATGAGAGGATAATGTGTGTCCGTAAATTTCCCGCTCTCAGATACAAAAATTATCAGGATTTAATCCTAATGATTTAACCTCATACTGGGAAATAACCTGATTTAGCCTATAGACCATTTCACAAGATGTAAACAACACTGGTCCAGAAGCACTTCCTGTTTCAGTTTGTAACTGTTTTCTTTATTTCACATGTAAAGAAAACATCTTAAAGATGTTTGTTTAACTTTTTGATTCAGTTTTAAATGTTCTGTTGGTTGTATTTTATCCCAGCTTTTATGTAGTGTTAAAAAACTGAAACAGGAAGTGTTTCTGGACCAGTGTTGTTTACATCTTGTGAAATGGTCTATTAATTAACACTCCTTTGCTAGCAAAATAGAGAACTATTCTCATATATAAAACGAAGTAATAAAACAAGCAAATAATTAAGATAATAACCTAATAAGTACGCCCCGCTCACTATAATATTGTGTATCGCCGATCTCACATGCTGATGATAGGACGATATGAAAATGGAGCATATCGCACAATACTGAATCCCAGGTATTGGAGGCAAAAAAGCTGGATAGTGCTGGATATATTCAACATGACATAATGACGGTTGCGTAAACATATACGCCACTTTCGAGTCAGGTGGCGTGTTATCTCCACGCATTTTGTGCTATCCCCGTGTATGCGTATATGTCTATGCCATTAACGTCCGCGTCATTCCGTGTGTCTGTACACGCAGTCAAATCTCCAGTCATAAATGCCATTAACCCCAGTGACGGTTAGGTTTAGGGACGGGGTTGAGGTAAGTTATATATTTATATAACGTTAAGTCAACGGCGTTCATAAACACGCTGAAAGGCGATTATGCATGTTGATAGCACGTCAAAAATGGAAATACAAATTGGCGTGTCATACACACGCTACTTCATGAGATCAGTCTGATATATTAGAAAGTGATGTATGTGCAGTAACAATAATGTGCGTTCTGACCTACTGTCTTAAAATAACTACTACCAATCTCAGTCAAATTGTTGCAGATGTGTTTTGAATGAAGGATGATTCTATTTTAGCTATATTGGGTGACTGATTTCACATTGAACTACAGTTTTCTGCCAATAAGTTAATATATAACCTATTATGATAATGCTGCAAGTAAAAATGTGAAAAGCATTTAATGTTTTTAACCCTGTAAGACCCGTGGTTGTAAAATTATGAATAGTTGAAATAAAGTCGTTATTTGTGTGTTTTTTGCACACAGAAAGTATTCTCGTCGCTTGATAAATTTATGATTGAGCCACTGTAGTCATTTGGACTATTTTAACAATGAGTTTAATAACTTTTAGGGGAACAAGTTTCAATCCCTTAAAGCCCGGAACACACCAAGCCGACGGTCGGCCGTCTGGCAGATTTTGTGCGTCTGCCAACTAAGTTTCCTCGGTGTGATATGGCTGAAAATAGACCTCGTGGGCTTTGTCTTGCCCGGCGTCGGGCCATTGGGGAAAGAGAGAACCCTGATTGGCTGTTCAGCTTAGTGAAACAGTCAGTGCACGAGAATAAACGCAAAACAGCAAGCAAAGAAGTCAAAACCGTAAAGATAGAAGGCTGTTCTTATGTTATGTCATCTTACCTGAGTGTTCCTTGGCGAATATTTCAATATTAACATGGGCGGAGTGGAATAAAGAAAGTGTTTACAGGACTGATATTCTAAACGGTTAGCACGCGCTGCTTTATTTACGTTATGTGTATCTGCAGCCGCAGCGTCGGTTTTCCTTTTTGAATGACGAATATAGACTAATATATCTGCAGAAATAGACAGTTGGCTCATTACACGCAGGTGCAGAATGCACATTCTAGCTGACAGTCGCCTGTAGTTCTCTCGGTGTTTTCAAGTGCAGCTTTTTACCTCGACGAGAGCGGACGAGAGGCGACAACACAGTTGGCTTTCATCAGCGCTAGTTCGTCAGCGTCGGCTTGGTGTGTTCCGAGCTTAAGAAGCCTATGGAGGAGTGATCCAGCTCTCAGATTTAATCAAAAATATCTTAATTCGTGTTCCAAAGATGAACAAAACTCTTACGGGGTTGAACATGAGGGTGAGTAAATACTGACAGAATGTTCATTTTTGGGTGAACTAACCCTTCAAGACAAAATGATCACCACATACATGAGTAAGAAACTTACAAATACACTGTCAGTCCTCTTTAGCTCTGGGATATCACAGGCTCTTGGTGATTCAGAAGAACTGGGTAAATCAGTAATTAGCGTATCCACATCACTGTCTGTGTCCTGGCAACAGAGATAAATATAAATCAAACACACATAGGCGCAGATCATCGGCGGCTGAGTCTGCAAGTCACTGGCAGGTCACGTGACCATAGATCATGGGAATTTGTGTAAAGGTGGCTCCTGCCAGTCAGTTGAAGATTGAACCACTACAGTCTCTTAGTCATCGCCTTTTGTGTTGTGCACACTGTAGCTCCACAGATCTCCCTCTCTCAAGAAATAGAGATGCACCGATTAATTGGCTGGTGACTGGAATCGGACGATTTCCACATGATCGGGCCATGATCGGCGACCGGCCGGTCAGTCAGTCTGACTAGTGTTGTGACGGTGAGGATATTTTCTCACCGGTTAATCGACGTGTGACAACACCGGTAATACCGGTGTCTCACCGGCGGGGGCTTTTAAATCGCTAATTTAAAGGCAAACGTAAAATGCGCACGTTTTCACGGGCATACATAACGGTGCGGTAGTGCGGGAAAGAACTGTTTTTAAAAGTGAAACTAACTTTCACTTTTAAATTAGCGTCAATTCATCCTTCGCTTGGAGTTTGATTGACAGACACGATCTGACAGGATCAGTCAGAAAGCAAGCAGTCAGGAGTAGATTAACGTCGGTGGAACTTGGCTTTATCAGACAATCTGTCACGACACATTAAAAAGAGCCACAAAACGGTAGGCCTAACGTTATTTATTGTTTAATTTTCTTTGACTGACCAAATTTGAAAGTTGAGACTGTTTCATATTAAATATTACCTGCTCGGTCCTGTCTGTCAACGCGTTGTCAGTGTCCTCTATTTTTCACTCCTCGAGAACATGGGTTGAATCCCAAATCGCCCCCTAAACCCTCACTTACTAGGCCTATTCCCTACATTAGTCCACTAATACTGTTCACTTGAAGGAGTGAATGAGAAGGAGTAAGTAAAAACGAGTGAGCGAATTCGGACAGCCGTTGCTGACAGATACGCGATCTGACACGCGTCCCATTTTCTCACAAATCTCTACGTTCGTTTAAGACTGCTCTTATGGACATTTTGGCATAATTTGTGTGTTATGGTTTGTTCAAGCCCGAAAGAGAACCCGATACGGACACGCGTCTTTTCTGTGGGTTATGTGTGTGTTAATAGGCAGGATTTTACGACTACTGCATACTTGCGTTCAATATTTTTAAGGCTTTAAACTTTTTTTTTTTCACATGCCAACCGCGGTGCCGCGGTGGGCATGTGATGAAACCGGTGTTGCGACTGAACACCGGTAACACCGACTACCGTGGCAAGCCTAAGTCTGACACGTTCGGATTTTTTGCTGGTCAAATGCACTTGGGCGGTGCATGATTAACATCGCAAAACAACATCAGCATTACACATGCACACAGAACGCACATGTAGGAAACTTTGTGAATTACGACCGTTTCACACCGCAAGAGTGAGCATTTTTTCCAGCGTGCATGTTAATCAACGAGTGCATTCACACAGAGCAGGAGCAGCGTGTGAGCGTCGAGCGAGCAGCAGTGAAGCGGGGGTTTCGGCGCCAAGTCAATTTTTGCTGCACTTCTCGCGCTCAATTAAAATGAAAGCACACTTTTGTTAGACAAAATAAATTATTTCACTGTTTGCGAAATAAAACTTGCTTTACAAGTGATTGCAATAGGCCTGTGTGTGTTTTGAGAAATATCTTTTTACTGCAAGGCTATATTTATTTTATTTTTATTTGCTATTTATATATTTTATTTCCATTACCGGTTTTCATACAGAATTTCAGATTTTAGTTTCCTAAATAAGTAAATATCACTTTTTTTTGTTGAATATTGAAAGTTAAAATGGTTCTTCTGTTCCATAACACTGCACTTTGATGTGTGAATTTTCTACACCAGGAGTAATAATTTGTTTAGTTTATTTGTTCAAAAAAATCTTCTATGTTCTATGCAAAAGTTTGTATTAAAGAAAATATAGAAAATATTTGTGTGGTTCGAAAAAATGAAATCGGAATCAGTTAAAAATCGGTCTCGAGATGGTCCTCACTGCGGAACATGAAATCCACGGGGAGGAGTCGGATCCAGATCCAACTCCTCCCACCTTACATACACCTAAACCTACCCAACTCTGCCCCCTAATCCCTAAACCCAACCCTAACCATCTCCACCCCTTGGATCGTGATCCGACTCCTCCCCGTGGATCTCATGTTCTGCATTGAGGTGCTACTGGAAAAATCTGAATCGGCCTAGAAAGTTGTAATCGGTGCATCTCTATCAAGAAATAATTAGCAAGAAAACATCTACATAGACATTATGAAATGAATACATACCACTGATTTCTTTGTAGACAGTGACTGTTTGGTAACATCTGAAGGCATGAAACCGTCCATTTTTGCCTTTGAATCCTCCTGTTTAGGTTGACAGAAATAGTCAGTCGTCATAAATTCTTGTTATATCTTCTTCTTCTTATTTTTTTTTTTTTGAACACACAATTTACCAAGGATCGTTCTCTGCACATCAGCTGTAAGGCAAGGATGTCCTTTTTGAGGGGAGACGGGACCTGATCATCTGGGGTCTGGTGGGGCATGATGGGGCCAACAACTGGTGTTTGCTTTGAACTTTCCTTAGCCTGAAATAAGTTGTTAATTTAATACATAGCCTAACTGTAGACATACAATCCTTTAGTTTCACCTAACTATGCAGCTTTGCATGCTTTAACAAGTTTACAGTGCATGTAATATTTGATTTTATATGAATATTTAATTTTCTGTCTTGGCAAACATGTAGGCAATGTTTTTGTACATATGTTCATATAATCCACTATATTTCTATTAATTTCTGGGAGACACTAGGGTTTGTCTAACATTTCTTAACAATACAAGAACAATTTAACTACAATATTATACAGACTTATGAGTACAATGATTAAGGCTACTTCAAACTTCATACATGAAATTTCAACAAACAATTACCTTCTGTCTAGCTGAATGTCTCCTGGAGCATTCATTATGATGTTTTCTCAGTCTTGTGATGCGACGTTCAAACCGGTCTTTGCCCTCCTTGCTGACCCTCTTATTGGGTTTATTTGGTCTGTTCGAAAGGTATAATAAACTCAAAAACTGTACACACAGTAAACAGTAGGCTACACATGCTTGTACATCGTGTCCTAATCGAGAGCGAGCGTTGTGGCAGCACATTTTCTGTCAACACTGAATCAGCTTTAGGCCACGGTATTACACGTGCGACATAAAGTTAACGTTAGACCTAGAATCGGCTATTTGCTATCAAATTAAGTGAAAATAAGTACTCGGTCGACACGTGATTTTATTGTCTTTTGGATACAAATTCGACGACTGTCTAACATGCTAATTCTGTAGTGCAGGCCTGAACTTGTGATTACCATCATTATGAACAGGATTTTTTTCATATATATATATATATATATATATATATATATATATATATATATATATATATATCCATCTGTTTTTAGGTAACGTTAAAGTTCAGAACACAAGTGCTGTTAGGTTAATGCTTTAGGCCTATAGTAACGTTATACTAGGCTAACGTTATATTATGTGTTATATTATGTGATAGAATAATCAAACATAACCGAACTTAATTTTAGACGCAAACCAACAAGCTTGTGAGTAAATCTTAGGCCTGTTACCTAAAACTATGTTTGTTAACTAAAGCTAGTTAATGTTACCTTAATTAGAAGCAACGCACTTAACGTCAATCTGTTTAATTGACAATCTAACGTTACCTCCTCATACAACTATAAATAGCCAGAAATTTAAAAATAATTACCACGGTATTAATGTTGTAAAACAAACATCTTACCTTATTTCGTCCATGATACGCCCAGTAGAAAGGAAATTTTCGGAGAAGATGTCACACGTGTAGTTGTCATCTCAAAATGGCTGTAAGTGATGTCTGCGTCTACACTCCAATTAGTCGGATCGAACCAAACTTTTTACAAACTAAAATGGCGGCCCGCGGCTGCGTGATGTTAATCTTAATAATTCCGAAATATATGCATTTTAATGTATTATATGTATTTTTTAATAAAATACATTTTCTGCACAATGATGATGATATGACTACTACTATTTCTACGTTTTTGTGGGAATGCGCGGTGTAGCCTACTAAATAAATAAATAAATAAATAATCCATCAAATGAGGCAAAATAATTTTCAGTTTTATAACCTGCTATCATATGACTTGTTAATATAAAAATAAATTAATAAATAACTAGTTTCACATAATGTATATTAGAATCAGTTTAGCTTAGTCTATATAACAGAATGTAAAATATTTTGAGTTTTTTTTAATTTCATGGTATTTCTTGTGGTTTATTTATTTTATATAAATATGTCCTCATTAGATAGTTTCTTATAAATATGTGATTCATTTTAGAGAAAATTTGAGTGAGTAAATCATTGAGACAGAAAGGGGGAAAACACCGCTGACAACACACTGTCAGAAGGCTCAATGAGCCCAATGGAAATTTCAAGGATTGTGTGTTCACCTGAAATATCAAGTCCCCATCACAACCAACCCCCTGGTTGTGATGGGGACTTGATATGTCAGACGAACACACAGTTCTTGAAATTTCCATTGGGCTCATTGAGCCTTCTGACAGTGTGTTGTCAGCGGTGTTTTGTTTAGACCCTTACATGAGAAAGCGGATTATATGCGTTATGTCTGATGCAAAACAGAGGCAATGAGATCCAGGCAGTCCATATCATATTTGAATAAGGAATAAGAAATGTATTAAATAAAAATGTAAAATTAAAGAGACAAACAAATGAAGAGATTTTCCCAGAGATAGGCTATATGAATTTGTAAGGATATTAAACAATCAATATATTATATTCTATATTCTTATATTATATAATATATTATATGCTAATATACAGGTGCATCTCAAATTAGAATGTTATGGAAAAGTTCATTTGTTTCAGTAATTCAACTCAAATTGTGGAACTTGTGCATGTAAATCAATTCAATGCACACGATTGTAGTCGTTTCAGCCAAAACCATCATAATAAGAACCAAAGACTTACATTTAACAAAAACCCACCAATTCTTAGAATACTTCATAAGACCAAAAAAATAAAAAAAAATAAACAACAGTATGTTCATTTACTGTATACTCAATACTTGTTAGGGGCTCCTTTTGCTTTATACTGCCTCAATACAGTGTGGCATGGAGGTGATCAGCCTGTGGCACTGCTGAGGTGGTAATGAAGCCCAGGTTTCTTTGACAGTGGCCTTTAGCTTATCTGCATTTTTTGGTCTCGTGTTTCTCATTTTCATCTTGACAATACCCCATAGATTCTCTATGGGGGTTCAGGTCTGGTGAGTTTGCTAGCCAGTCAAGCACACCAAAATCATGGTAATTTAACCAACTTTTGGTGCTTTTGGCAGTGTGGGCAGGTGCCAAATGCTGCTGGAAAATGAAATCAGCATCTTGAAAAAGCTGGTCAGCAAAAGGAAGCATGAAGTGCTCTAGATTTTTTTTTTTGGTAAACGGGTGCAGACTTTTTTTTCTTTCGGGTTTTTAAAAAACACTGTAAACCAACACCGGCGGATGACATTGCACCCCAAATCATCACAGACTGTGGAAACTTAACACTGGACTTCAAGTAACTGCTATGAGTAAATAAATACAAAACTTGGAGCACTAGGCAACAATCCAGTTCTTCTTCTCCTTAGCCCAGTTAAGACGCCTCTGGTGTTGTCTGTGGTTCAGGGGTAGCTTAACAAGAGGAATACGACAACTTTAGTTAAATTCCTTGATTCGTCTGTGTGTGGTGGGTCTTCTTGATGCCTTGACCCCAGCCTCAGTCCCTTCCTTGTGAAATTCACCCAAACCACATGCTTGGATACAGCACTCTGTGAATAGCCAGCTTATTTGGCAATGAATGTTTGTGGTTTACCCTGCAGCCTTTAGCGTCAATGAGACGCACTGTTATGGGTAGGTTTAGGTCTGGGGTAGTGTTACGCCGCCTTCACACTGGCAGTTGAAATCAGCTCTGTAATACGCAATACGTTCCCAACGGACGTCGTACTACACAGTGAAAAGCGTCGGACGCGGGTAGAACAAAAATGGCGGAGAGATTAAAGATTGATTCTGTCAGTTCTGTATGATCTCTCTGATTAGGGTTATGCTGCGTGAGGAAAGTTGCTCAGGACGTTGACATGTCAGGTCGGCTAAAAAATGTGATATAGGGGTCAATAGTTCAATGTCTACCTTCAATTTAATTGTATTAACTGCCCTTATAAACATTAGAAAGTCATGAAAATAAAAAATGACATGACAACTTATCGTTATAAAATCATTATTTATTGTATTAAAAGTAAATAATTCAGGTTTGTGTATCAGTACCATAGCAACGCTCAACTTCCGCTGGAATTGTCGGATAGGAACCGTCCGTAGCTTTTCGCACGAGTTCAAATTTTTGAACGCATCCGGATGACCAACGGACACGATTTTCTTCGCAACGCACTCGGTCGGACCCGTTTCGGACCCATTCGTCTGCGAATCTCCATAGGAAATGAATGACTTCCGGTCGTTTCGCAGCCGCATCGGAGCTGATTTCAACTGCCAGTGTGAAGGCGGCGTTAGGGCGTCGAATTTAGACGCAATGTCAAAAGCGTCACCTATGACGCCTTGGGATGAGAATGGGCTGACATTGTGGCATGGTTTCCTTTGCTGCTCTATAAACCTATGAATACTAGTGGTTTCTGTGTGAACTGATTATTTTGTAGACCTCTTTTGAAAATGAAACAATTGTGTGAGTTTGAGGAAGATAAAATCAATTTTAAATTTTTTTTTTCAAAATGTAAGAGTTGTGTTAATATATACTGTATATTTTTTTTTTGTTTAAAAAACGTAATTATGAGAAGTGCCCTTTTTTTCCACTTGAGCCCCTGCCCCTCAAATTGTCTGTTCACATCCCTGGAACTAGTAATGCCAGATCATCAGCAAAATCGAGATCTTCTAGCTGCTCAGTCAGGCTCCACTGTATGCCGGTTCATCGATTGTTGGTTGTTTCTTTCATCACCCAGTCAAGACCTCAAATGCCTCCGATATACACCTTTCATCGAGGAGTTGACATCTCATCCCTTTGGTAGGTGCTCCTTATGATGTTAATGATCTTTGCTGGGATCCCATGATGAGCCATCAGTTTCCACAGACTTCCCCTATCCACACTATTAAAGGCTTTTTCAAAATCTATGAAATTCACATAGGCAAATTCCATTCGATGGATTGCTCAATAATCCTGAGGGTGGCAATTGGTCTCCACAGGATCTGTTGTCCCTGAAGTCAGCCTGGTTTTCCCTCAGTTTCTCATTGACCCCCTTCTGGAGCCTCTTGAGCAGAATATGGTTGAGCACCTTCCCAGGTGTTGAGAGGTGCATTATTCCTCTGTAGTTTTTTCACTGCCGGAGGTCTCTTTTTTTGGTGATTTTCACGATGTGGCCATCTCTCCAGTCAGCTGGGACATTTTCTTCCTCCCAGATGGTTTTCATGAGATGGTGAAACATGTTGGTGGAGGTTTTCAGTGTTGGCTTTAAGAGCGTCTGCTGGAATCCTGTCTGGTGCCTCTGCTTTTCCTCCTTTCAAGGCCTTAATGGCTTTTCTAATTTCCATCTTGGTGAGGGGATTGCAGTTAATCTCCAATGGGTTTGGGGCTATTGTAATATCTGCGGTCAGTTGAGGAGGCTGCCTGTTGAGCAGGTCTCTGAAGTGTTCAGTCCATTTCTTCACCTGGTCTTCCTTGATTATGAGGAGTACATCATGTGAGCGTTTACTGTGTGCCTGTACGTGTCTGAATTTGCCTGTGAGCTTTCTTGTTGGGTATAGGTTGTTTTTTTGGTTGCTCTGGTTGTTTTTTTACTGCTGCTTCTTCTGCTTGATGTGCTAGATCCTCAATAAATTTCTTTTTTTCTCTGCTTACACTTCTTCTCACTTCCTTATTTGCTAATGCATATTCTTTCTGTGCTGTTGCCTTGGATGCTCTGGTTTTACTTCTGTTTACTGCCTCTTTTTTCTTCCCCATCTCACTCACTTTGCTATCTGTATTTCGGGATAGCCAGGGCCTTTCCATATCATTTGACATACATTCCAACATATGAGGAAGATGTTAAAAAGCACTGGTGCCAGAACACACCATTGCCTTACCCTATTGTCACCCTAGCAGTCATTCCATCATGAAACTAACGGAGGACGTTGACAAACTTAGTGGAGCATCTGAACCGGAGGAGGACTTCCCACAAGAGATCTTTCTGTCGAAGGCTTTGTAAAGGTCGACAAAAGCCATAAATGGGTCTTTATATTGCTCCCTGGACTTTTCCTTCAGTTGCCGTGTTGTGAAGACCATGTCGACTGTGCTCCTGTACTTTCTTCCCTGCACTGTGACTCAGGTAGCATAGATTCTGTGATGTTATTGATCAGTCTTTGTCAGTGATCTATTTTTTTTTTCAGACCACTAGTTTACTTGTAACATACATCAACTTGATGCAACCTGGACACATCATTAGTGATGTTAAGTAAAAGTGTAACTGATTCCTATCCTGTCTCTTTTAATCAATAACTCATGGACAGTAGTGTATAAATTTGTACTTTTAAAATGGATAAATGGCATACAGAAGCGGCATAGCTTTATACATTTCAACACAGTAACTGTCATCCAAACTGTTTCCATAGTTTACATCAGGTAATACTAACAGAGTGCAGTGTTTTATTGACAACATGACTAAGCATTTTTAACCTTGTTGTGTACCAATGACACAAGGACTTTTCCTTCTGATGGCACTGATATGTTCATTGACATAAATAGCCTACTTACTTTTGAGAGATGAACTAAAGATTTTGAGTAAGATACAGGCTTTTGCAGGTAACCCAATGTGTGGTGCTGTTTGTAGAATTGTCTTGAGAATGCACATATGACTTTGCAAATATAAAGGATGATTTGAGAAATGCACCAAAGTGACTGAGAAAAACTGTAAAACAACCAAAGACTTTAAGTACTTCAGTCTGTGTGCATTGAATTTATTCAACACACGAGTTCCACAATTTGAGTTGAATTACTGAAATAAATCAATTATTCCACGACATTCTAATTTATTGAGATGCACATGTACATGTATTCATTAAAAAAAGGGTTTTATGTCTGGTTACAAGAGTGACTGAAGGTAGAACATATTGGGAGTCTAGGGCTATGGTGTCAATGCATTGACAAATGTCAAATGGAGCAATTAGTTTAAAGACTTGGTTAAAAAAAGTTATATTCCA
Source organism: Pimephales promelas (assembly GCF_016745375.1). The sequence continues at coordinate 84,504 of NW_024121332.1, forward strand.
TTAAAAAAAAATAAACATAGTCTGGCTCAGTTTTAGAAAGGAAAAAATACAATTCCTATGCAGCAAAAAAAAGCATTATGGCACAAATAATCGAATAAAATGACAAAATGACAAAAGTTATAGAAAATGTCAAGGTAATTAATATAAACGTAATTATAAACTGAAATAAATAGTACAACACACCACAATAAATAGGACAGACAGACAGACAGACAGACAGACAGACAGACAGATAGATAGACAGACAGAAAGACGGATGGACAGACAGACAGGAAAGCCCTGCATCACCAAGGTCAAGTAAATCCAAAACTTGACTTAAGGTCAGTCTGAAAGAGAGTTCATAAGAATAACAGAAAGACATACAGGCTACTGTAGGGGACATATTGAATTTACACTATTGATCTAATTTCAAAATGTAGATAACCCTTTCATAATGATGTGTGGAAAAAAAATTGAATGAGCTATAAAAAAAAATTAACTTACAATAAACCTGTCATTTCTAAGCTTTGACGTCATTGTGAAACAAATGTGTCTGGTCAGGTGACCAAAGTACTCAATCATGTTAGGCCTGCACTGATCTCATGCATACATCTTACATTTGCATTATAAATGAACATGTGCTTCGTAATAAGAGGTGCCTTATATTACCACACTTTAAATGTGAGCAGAATTTGTGGTCAAAATTGTGACTGGTGGAATTAAATGTGTCAATCAAGTGAACAATAGTTAAAAAAATGGGTTACTAACATTCTTCCAAATATTTTACTTTATATTCAGTAGAACAAATAAATATATACAGTTTTGTAACTACTTAAGGATGAGTAAATGATGACAGAAGTTTCATTTTTGGGTGAATTATCCCTTTAAAAAACACACACACAGTAGTTCCGGTTTTGACCATAGAGGGCGCACTCTGAAACACAGTTTATACACACAAACACTTTTTGTCCGCGAAACCTACCCCGTGAGGACTTGGGGCATTTTTAGGGTTATACTGCCAAACATGCTAAAATGGCCATTTCTATCATTTTCAATGGATGTGCCTGTGGGGACCTGGGCTCAGGTCCCCACCGCCCAAGTGGTCCCCACGGGTTTGGTGTGCAGTCAGGTCCAAGTCCCCACCGGTATATAAAAACAAGTGCACACACACACACACACACACACACACACACACACACGAACCACTCACTCCTTAAAAGACACACCAGTGTCAGTATGCGTTTCTCGCAAGGGCATTTACACACATATATACGCACAACCGACAACCACTCACCCAACTCGCACTATTTTATTGGTTCATTCATACACCACCCGAAGTCCACAAACACTCGTCCAGTTCATTTGAAACAGTGCGGGGCGATCAGCAGCAACCAATGAGAGCGGGCTGCGCGAGTCTCGCGCTCCCCAGCGTCGAGTCCACTGGATACAGGTCGTCACAGGAACAGAAGAAGCGAGGCAAAAGCAGCGCACGGCAGAGAGACGGGGCGAAGAAGAACGAATTCCCAAAGGGAATAATTAAATACGAAACAGAGAAGGGGAAGCCAGGTCACGGTCCCAATCAACTTGCTGCACTCATGGCGATATTACTCGCTCGTCCACTAGAACAGAGGAGGAACACAACGTAAATGATGTCTTTCGTAAATATTCTCCCATGAAGTCAATACTAGTTTACCCACCTGATTTTCCGCAAATCAGTCTTCCCACTGTCAAGCCGCGATAGGTAAACACAGCCCGTCACGCATACTAAAAGCACAAAGCGCATACATACAGCCAGCAGCTCACCACGAATAACAGTATTACTCTCGTACTCTCGTATTACTCGATAACGTACCCAAATGGATGCGCGACTCAGCTCCAGAATCCCCATACGAGAACCGCTCAGCAGGAAAGCAGCAACAGAACTTACAACAGCCTACTCTCAATACACAGAACCATTTATGCGTGATCCCGCACCTATAGCGCACCTGACTCGAATTAGGCAATTACCAGTGCAATCGCCACTCGGGCTGTTACTCCACCTAACTAGGCAACTATGCCTGCTACAATAGCAATCGCAGCTTTCACATGATCCATTTTTTATACGAGTCGTGACCCGTTTCGAACTAAACTGCAGTAACTGGAGATTTTGCAAGAGTGCCGTGAACTCGTTGACGTGATGACAGCTCGTCATTGTAATCAGAGCGCTTTCTGCTTACTTTCGGTTTATAACCCATTGACAGTTTGAATAAGTTTTGTTTTTTATGCTGTTAAGAGGACAATCAGCCAATAATTACACATTGCAGAGTAGATATGTGCAGATCAGCTCTATCGTCACCCGAATCACTCATTCGGGTCACTCATTATTGACTTTAGACGTAGGCCGTTTCCCAGAACACCCATACAAATAAACGGCAAACCAATCACCATCACTGACTCCTTTAAATTCCTAGGAACACACATCAGTAATAACCTAAAGTGGACAGCTAACATTAAACACATCATCGCAAAAGCTCAACAAAGACTTTACTTCCTCAGGCAGCTTAAAAAATACCGGATCAAACATCAACTCCTTGTTCTGTTCTACTCCGCTATCATCGAGTCCATAATTACATCATCAATCACAGTACAGTTTGGTATGGTAGCACAGACAGTCAAACAAAGAAAAAACTACTACTTAAAAACAGATCGCTATTCAGATCGACAATCTACTACATATGTCTTTCCACCAAACGTTACTTCATTAGATGGGCTGAACTTTGAATAAAAGGGTGGGGCTGATTATAATATTATACAAACCGCCGCTTTTTACGCCGTCTTTTTGTCAGACAGAAGCGCCGCAATGTGGATGGCCTGTGGCGTCAGAAACGGCGTCATTGGCTGGATTAAAAAAAACGCCAAAAATGACGGCGAATTTGCTTTGTAAACGTCGTAATTTTTCGCCGTTTGTACCACAATACACCGTAATTTGTGGCGTCTTGAGAATGAAACGCGTTTGGATAGTGGCGAAATTTGACCCTTTTGGCTTTCCATAAGAACACGGTTCGTTTCTGAAGCATGCGCAGCGTCATCACGCATCTGTGTTTAAAAACTAAGCTCAGACTCGATTCTGAAATTCTCTGGATCGATCCAGGATTGTTGGGGAGAGAATAAATAACACAATATCACATACATTAATAATAAACTGTTCTTTTCTGAACGCCAAACCGCGTAACGTGGCAAATTGATGCTTGAGCTTGCAGACTGCTCCCGCGTGTCACGTGAACAGTGTAATCGCAGCTCTTGCGATTACAAAATCGCGTTTCATCATATCGTGATTTTATCGCAAATGCAATTAATCGTTCAGCCCTAATTTGAAGTGTTCAAGTTTTTCCATTATTATCATACAGTCAAACCTGACAACAGAGAAATTATTTTGCTAGGCATAACATTCACATTCAATAAAGCATTTTCCAAAATAAACAGCAAATCTTCTGACTCAAATATGCTGTGGTAATATGTATGGGCTGTACTGATTAACACATTACCACACAGCATATTTGAGTCAGAAGACTGATATAAGAGGTAGAAATGAGATCAGATTCAGATGGATTAAAGCTGTGATAAAAGATTTGCTGTTTATTTTGGTAAATGCCAAATATATATAAACACACACATACAAATATATAAATCTGAAAACCTCCTGGGTCAGTTTTTTTTTTTTTAAAGATTAGCCTTTGCAAAAAGTAAAAACAACAACAACAACAACAAAACATTATGCTGCATTTATTAATTTGGAGTGTGTTTTTTATGAACTGTGAGAACGTTGCTCATTGGGCAAAAAAATTAAAAATAAAAACTAGTTAAAATGATATTGGTCAAATTAAGACTATTGAATGTCATTATATAGGCTAGCCTACAGTATTTCTGCTCTTTGAAAGTAAAACACATACACAGGATTCAGGAAAAATGTTTTACTGATGTTTTAGGGGTACAGTATTTATATTTAGTGCCTTTCATGTCTATTTATAATCTTTACACATCAGCTTGGATACTTGCATGGCTAAAAAACAGCTAATTTCAAGACGCTGACGTCGCGTCAGGTCGTCACGTGGGTTAACCCGCTCAGTCAGACGCTCAAAAGTACAACAAGTTCGGATAGACGTTCGGATAGACGACGTTCGGATAGACGTTCCGAGCCATATTTGATGTGCTCGGACCCGAGTTCGAATCCGCCTTTTGCCGAACATATGAAATGTAAAATGTATAAACTAACAAGAAGGTCTCTAGCGTTATATATTGCTAATGAAGTAAAATCGAAGCCATGATATGGCTTCCTGCCTTCATAAAACAGCACAAGACTTTAAGAATAGGCATTTTCTGTTTGTGCTGGCCTGCTGGGTGATTTCAGAGAAACGTGTGCACTTTGCTCACACGATCAGTGGTTATCTGGTGTTTTCTCCTAAATAAAAGCTCAGATCGTAATCCACACAGATTATAAAATCAAATCATTCTTTTAATAACTGTCTGCCACAAATAGCGTGAGTGTTCAGCGGTACCGCGTCTTCCAACTCTTCTTTCAAAATGTGTTGTGCCAGGCAAGCATCATGCGCTGCCGTGATAATACTACACTCGCGTTCAGGAGTTGGGACATGACGGAATTCACTTGCACAATCGGGCAAGCAGTGCATCGTGAATGAAGTTTACCATTTGCACATCTTTTTAATCTTACCAGTTTAAACATTCAAGCGATTTTAAACTAATCAGTGCTTTACATTGTGTAATTCTGTCTGTTTGACATGACTGATCTGTACCACACTATTGTAATGCAGACACATTTGAGGGTTAATGTTACCTGTCCTTATAAAGGATATGGATAAAATTCAAAGATTATGTTTGCACAAAAATAAACTTTAGAGGTCAATTTGCTAAAAAAAGTAAATACATGAGACAATTAAAATGAATATAGAAAAAACAATTGTGATCAGTTTTGAATGTTTGTAATCAATATTTTATGTACTAGTCGATTACGATGCTTACATCTTGTTTATTTTTGTACAGCGTGCAGAACTATAGTCTCAGAGAATGTACAAACATGTTCGTAAAGGATTTTATGGGGGAAAAAAAACATGTACAAATATAGCATAAAGAGAATTAATCCTTATGCTGCATTAGGGACATTTTTGGTCTTTTGCAGTTTAATTTCTTTGACCATTTTGGCTGTTTTAATGCAAATGGTATGTAATTTGGTAAAATTGTGACTTTTTGGATAAATGTAAAAAATGCCAAATTTGCAAAATATGTATAACAAACACTGTGTAGATCAAATACTAACACTCAGCACCATAATGACCAAAAATGGCCCATTGAAACCCATTTAAACGTTGTTTAAATCCGAGGCTGTCATTAATACATGAAACATGATTTTTGCTCAAACATCCTTTCATTTTGAAGCAAAAGCATTATATTTGCATTATATCGTGTATTCCACCAGATGATGTCACTACATCTGTATTCCCTATGGGAAATGCACCTTATTTTCCTGGTTTCCACTAGGGGCAGTATGGAGTGTTTTATGAAGCATTTTAATGGCTCAATGATCTAAAATTATGTTTCTGAGTATGTGTGGATGTCTGAGAGCAATGTGTGTGTGTTGACAAAAGTGTGTGTGTGTGTGTGTGTGTGTGTAGGGCCTAAATATAATACATGGTGTTTGTGTGCGTGGCAAATCACAATATCCTAAAGGTCATATTTTATCCTTTCTGTTTACTCTCTCTCTATCTCTGTCCCTCTCTCTCTCTCTCTCTCTCTCTCTCTCTCTCTCTCTCTCTCTCTCTCTCTCTCTGTGTGTGTGTGTGTGTGTGTGTGTGTCAGTGGTGTTGTGTGCGTGAGTGCGCATATAGCTAGAGAAAGCGCTTCTCACTGCATTGTTTTCTTTCGGTTTGATTCATGCATATTTTACGCACAAACATGAATCTTTTGAATTTTACGCATCTTTGACATCTTTTTTAGAAGTCTATGTTTCAAAGTTAATTGATAACTTCGCACGTATGAAGAGGCACAAACACAGCCATGCAGTCAGTCCACAATAATAGACAATAATAACGAAGTCTGCCTTTCATACAAGAGTGGTTGATGCAAAAGTTATAAAGGTATGCACATCTTTGGTGCAGCAATTTTAAACTCAACAAGATGAAGAAAAGCTAGTGGGTCTGCAGACACCCATGACAAGAGGAGGAGGGGGTGCAGTTTCAGCCCTAACAAAAAAGAAAAATCTCCACTACCTGCTCAAAATGTGGCATTTTCATCTGTAAAGCTCAACTTCAAACAACAGCAAAATGGGCAAAACGAGTGGGTCTTGAGGAAAACATTAAAAAGACGGAAGCAACCAAGAACTTGCCGGGCCAGAGACGCCGATCCACCTATATCAATTCATCGAACTCGACGGACAAAAACTCAAATGGACAAAAGACTTCAAGTATCTTGGCTCTTACATTGCATCGAGCGAAACAGACATCAGAGCATGAAAAGGACAAGTGTCGGGACCATTCTGGAAAATGAAGGATGTATTTCTGTCAAAAACTCTTCCAATCAAACTCAAACTAAACATCTTTGAAGCAGCGTGCATCTCCATCCTCCTGTATGGCTGCGAAAGTTTGATTATATACCAAAAAATGCAAAACTCACTCAACAGCTTCGCCACCAGTTGCTACAGAATCTTGGCATAAAGAAGATGGATCGAATAAGTAACCAAGCTGTATACAAAGCCGTCGAAAAGAACCACCTTATCCTTCAAATCCAAGGCAGCTACGCTTTGTCGGCCACTCACTTAGAAGAGACCCAAATGACCAAATTAACAAATATGTGTTATATGCACCCAAAGAACGAAGCCGAGGAAAGCCACACACATTATACCATACATACATCGGCAAACTAATCAACAATGACATGCCACCAACAGCTGACGAGATGCGAAGAGCTGCTAGTAATCGAACAGAGTGGAGAAAACTTGTGACCGACTGCAAACCCGTTTTGTTCGCAGCCGAATGATGGTGATTACATCTGTAAGGAGCATGCATTGCAATTCTGCAGCTCCTTTAAATGCACCAGAAATAATGTTGCTGCTGATCTTTGACATATTCAAGATTGTGATAATCCAAATCTAAAGTTTTCTCTTTGCATTTAGTTTATTGAAAATAATTGAATTTTTGTGTTTTTTCCTCTTATATAAATCGATGGTTTCACCACCAAAACTGGTAATTAAAGGGTTAAAATCCTGAAATTGAATACATTTTTGGTAGTTATGATGAGGACTGATGCTGGTTAAAAGATTTAACTTGGTAAAAGTGGAAAATAATAAAAATATTTAATATTTTAGGCAGTGTTTAATATGTGGCCATTTTTTGTCTTTAACACGCTAAGTGTCGTTTTTTTTTTAAATCTGACAAAACACAAAATCTTTAAACGCACCAGAAATAATGTTGCTGCTGATCTTTGACATATTCAAGACTGTGATAATCCAAATCTAAAGTTTTCGCTTTGCATTTAGTTTATTGAAAATAATTGAATTTTTGTGTTTTTTCCTCTTATATAAATCGATGGTTTCACCACCAAAACTGGTAATTAAAGGGTAAAAATCCTGAAATTGAATACATTTTTGGTAGGTATCATGAGGACTGATGCTGGTTAAAAGATTTAACTTGGTAAAAGTGAAAAATAATAAAAATATTTAATATTTTAGGCAGTGTTTAATATGTGGCCATTTTTGGCCCTTAATGCACTCAACGGTGTTAAAAATCTAATGCAGCACAAGGGTTAAATGACCGTCCTTCTACATTTCCTGTACAACATATTTCTGCTATCTCTACAAAACATCGACATGAAAGTATTGCTGTATTTCTTTTACCTAAAAACTATCAAACACTTCAAATCCGTCTAACTATTAGGATACACTTAAAGATGGGCATTTCACAGCACACACCGTTATTTTGTGTGTGTCACTAAACAACAGTTAATATAATGAATTCTAAATGATACTTATTTTTAAGTGAAAGGTGGTGTGGTGAGCAGGACGGCCGAGGGACATGAGAGAAAGTCGGGAGGCCGGTGGTGCGATTGCTAATGAGCAGCACCTGTGAAGCACACCGGTCTCGCATCTCTCACGAAGGAGCGGAGCCATAAAGGGGGAGCGACGGAGTAGATGATCGAGAGAGGAACAGGCCTGCTTTTATTTGTATTTTATATTTTATTTGGTAAGCCAGCAGTCGTCCGTGAGGGGCTGCTGGCCGGTATTTATGTTTTATTTTGGGTAGCCAGCAGTCGTCCGCGAGGGGCTGCTGGCAGGTAATTTGTTTGTTTATTTTATTTAAATAAAGTTTTATTTTATTATTATTATCCGGTTCCTGCCTCCTTCTTCCCTGAACTTTGTTACATTGGTGCCGAAACCCGGGAAGAGGGAGGAACGCGCTGTCCGAGGGTCCTCGCCGCTGTGGGGAATCCGCGGTGCCATCGAGCATGGTGCGCGAGTCGCCGCCACTCGCCGTGGGCCGGAGCCTGCTGCCGTCCGCCGCAGAAGGGGAGGAGCAGGGAGCGGGGGACTCGCGGCCATGGACGCTCGAGGCGGGGCGCTGGGATGAGTTGCCGGGGGGACGCCCGAGCTCGCCGCCGACCGCCTGGAAAATGGAGGGGCGGCTGCCGTTCGGGAGGGAGAGGAGGAGTCACCGCCGCTTGCCGTGGGCCGGAGCCTGCTGCCATCCGCCAGTAAAGGGGAGGAGCAGGGAGCGGGGGACTCCTGCCGTCTGCCCAAGGCACCCGAGGAGCCGTCGCCGTCCACCGGGGGCGGGGGAGCGCCGAGGCGTTCACCGAGGGCCATCCAGCATCGCCGCCGGGCACCGCGGAGGAGATCGCCCAGCTGGTGAGGGACAAGATGGCAGCGCGTTGTGGGAGCCGGACTATTTTTTTTTTTTTCCTCTCTCCCCTCTCTCGTGTCCGTCGCTCCTCAGGCTTCCGTCTCCGTTTCCCTCGGCTCGTCGATCCATACCCCCCAGGGATCGCCGCCGCCGGGGGGGAAGTAGGCACAGTCTCGGGTGTACCCCCCGGCCTGTGAGGGGTGATGGGGGTATGTGGTGAGCAGGACGGCCGAGGGGCGTGAGAGAAAGTCGCGAGGCCGGTGGTGCGATTGCTAATGAGCAGCACCTGTGAAGCACACCGGTCTCGCATCTCTCACGAAGGAGCGGAGCCATAAAGGGGGAGCGACGGAGTGGATGATCGAGACCGGTGTGCTTCACAGGTGCTGCTCATTAGCAATCGCACCACCGGCCTCGCGACTTTCTCTCACGTCCCTCGGCCGTCCTGCTCACCACAAGGATAAACTAGCGGCGGTGCTGGATATGGGGGTAATAGAGGAATCCAACAGTGACTGGGCGAGCCTGATAGTTTTAGTGCCTAAAACCAGTGGTGGAGGAAGTACTGAATCTCAGTACTTAAGTAAAAGTACAAATAACCAGATAAATATTTACTTTAGTAAAAGTAGAAGTAACTCAATGACAACCATACTTAAGTAAAAAGTAAAAAGTACTTGATTTTAAATGTACTTTAAGTATTAAAAGTAAAAGTACTTGCATAACAATTGATTCTCTTAATGACTATTTTCTAATGATTAATAAAACGTTTAATTCTAACTCATTCAACCTAATACTCCTATAATGATGTTCAATAATGATGGAAAAAGAAATTGTTGTCACCATTTCTGAAACAAGCTTGCAATTAGGCAATATAAACCATGCTTATTCTTACTATATAACTATGTTTGGCAGTAAACGCGATTAATTTATGGTGTAATTCTGAACCTCTTGGCTTGCCATTATCCTAACCAAACGTATAATACACACGGTGTTTCCAATGCACGTAAAAACAAATTTTCGTGTATAAATTGCACGATAAACACACTGCGTGCGAGACGCATTTAGTTGATGTATCTATGGCAACCAAACGTCACTGGTGAGACAAACGTGCAACGAACGAACAGTCAGATTACGTTTTGGTTTAGGGGAAAAACTGATCAGAAAATGTAATGAAAATGTAACAGAAGTTGTAGAAATGTAGTGGAGTAGAAAGTAGAATAATTGCTGCAAAATGTAACGAAGTAAAAGTAAAAAGTATGCACTATTTATTCTACTTAAGTAAAGTAAAGATACGTGAAAAATGTACTTAAGTAAAGTAACAAAGTATTTGTACTTCGTTACATTACACCACTGCCTAAAACGGACGGCTCCGTCCTGTTCTGTGTGGATTACTGCAAGGTGAATTCCGTATCGAAATTCGATGCATATCCACTGCCAAGGGTTGACGAGTTACTCGATCGGCTAGGCACGGCTCGCACAGGACTGCAGGCCGGACGGCTCCCCGGCCTGAGTCGGGAGGTGGGGGTATGTGGCGTGGGGGGCGTGTTTCAGTGGTGTCTGCAGCGGGAGAGCGGGTGAGGAGCTGAGTGGGAAGTAAGTGGGTCAAGTTCAAACGATGAACACCTGTCTGTGATTTCAGTGATTCAGTGATTGAACAAAATCAAAGATGCATAGAAAAACAAAATGCTACATGCTAATATTGGGGTCTTGTTTCAGAGTTGCTATGCTCCGGTGAAAACTTTGATGAGGCCGAGAACATTAGCACTGTTAAGCATGTGGTTCAATAGCCTTGTCCAATATAAACAAGACTCAATGCGACTGAGCTTGTTTCACATGTATCTGTTTAGTTTTTTTAGTTTATAGAAATTGACGATGTTAAAACATTTCTGCTGATGAGGCCAAAACTGCTTACAACATGTTTTCATAAAAAGAAAATCAAATTATTAAGACACCGTCAGCTTTCTGGATCAGAGCTAAATGGGGTCAAAGTATTGGTATGGAAAGTATAAAAATTTATTATCCCACCTGTAACAAAGTTCAGGGAAGAAGGAGGCAGGAACCGGATAATAATAATAAAATAAAACTTTATTTAAATAAAATAAACAAACAAATTACCTGCCAGCAGCCCCTCGCAGACGACTGCTGGCTACCCAAAATAAAACATAAATACCGGCCAGCAGCCCCTCACGGACGACTGCTGGCTTACCAAATAAAATATAAAATACAAATAAAAGCAGGCCTGTTCCTCTCTCGATCATCTACTCCGTCGCTCCCCCTTTATGGCTCCGCTCCTTCGTGAGAGATGCGAGACCGGTGTGCTTCACAGGTGCTGCTCATTAGCAATCGCACCACCGGCCTCGCGACTTTCTCTCATGTCCCTCGGCCGTCCTGCTCACCACAATCCTGAACAATTTTTTTCTTGTGTTCTGGTAACCTATACGGCCGGCTACGTACAACCACACCCGGCTCGGTCTCAACATGGTGCTGTATGAGATCTGTTCGACCAGGGAGAGGCGAGAACACATCCGCGAACTCCGCCTGCAGATATTTTATGTCAGCGATCTGGGACAGCGAGAGGTGGTCTCCGCAAACGGCCAGAGGGGAGGATTGTACTTTTACATTCGCCTCTGGCCCGAGATCCTCCTCCCCACTCACCACCGTCGCCAGCATCGCTGACTCCACCTCATTCCACTTTTTAAGGAGATTGAGGTGGTATATCTGATGTGTCCCCCCCCATCTGAACGAGCAATCTCATAGTTGAGATCGTTGACCTGCCGTGTAACCACAAATGGTCCTTGCCACTTGGCGAGTAATTTTGAGCTGGAAGTGGGGAGTAATACGAGTACTTTATCTCCCGGTGCAAATTTAAGTAGTTTAGCCCCCCTGTTGTACAACCGACTTTGTTTATCCTGCGCCTGCAACAAATTCTCCATAGAGAGCCGCGCCAAAGCGTGGAGTTTTGTTCGCAGGTCCAGGATGTATTGAATTTCGTTCTTGCTATTTGAAGGTCCGTACTCCCAAGCCTCTCTAAGAACGTCCAAAACCCTGCGGGGCTAGCGCCCATAGAGAAGCTCGAAGGGGGAAAACCCCGTGGAGGCTTGGGGGACCTCCCTTACAGCGAACAAGAGGGGTTCTAACCATTTATCCCAATTTTTGGCGTCCTCCCGCATGAACTTACGAATCATGGATTTCAATGTGCGATTAAATCGTTACACCAAGCCGTCTGTTTGTGGGTGATAGACGCTGGTGCGAACCGATTTAATGCCCAATAACTCAAATAGTTCGCGAATGATGCGTGACATAAACGCCGTGCCCTGATCGGTGAGAATCTCTTTCGGGATTCCCACCCGGGAGATTAATTGAAACAGTGCACTCGCAACACTTTTAGCCGAGATGTTGCGAAGCGGCACTGCTTCAGGGTATCGCGTTGCATAATCCACCAGGACTAATCCAAAGCGATGCCCCCGTGCTGATCGCTCTAATGGCCCAATGAGGTCCATGCCAATTCGTTCGAAGGGGACCTCTACTAACGGAAGGGGGCACAATGGTGCTTTACTATGGACCGAAGGGTTCACCAACTGACATTCCTGACAAGACGCGCACCACCTGCGCACGTTCTCATGAATGCCCGGCCAGAAAAATCGGGTCATTAGACGATTTAATGTGGCTGCCTGCCCGAGGTGCCCATCACCTCGCCGTGCACACACCGCAGCATAACCTCGCAGCCCTTATCCAATGCCACTGGCTGAATCAAACTTTGATGGATCGAGGTCTGGTTACAACCTGAATACACCAAAGCCAGATACGTACCCCCCTTAATACTTACAGGTATTTGATACAGCCCAGTCTGATCGGGGGCGGCCCGTGGCGCGTAGGGGACCCGAATCAAGGTGTCCACCTCCATCAGAGGACACCTATCAATGAAGTGGCCCGGGTCCCCACAGCGCCAGCAGGCCGGCCCAGGCCACCCCGCGGGGAGGCCTGAAGCAGTTTCTGGGGGCGGCCTCTCCTTCCATCCTGGGTTTTGGCACCAGTGTGATGAAGTTAAACTTTGGTTCAGTGAGGGTGATGGAAGAAGACAAGGGGTCGGCGAATACTGGAACTTGTGTGCTTTTAATTCGATAACTCAGTCCACGGCGCCTCAGCGCATCAAACACAAAATCAATCAAACACTGTAGATCAAACTCTTCCCGCTGCATACAGCTTTCTCCGTCCCAGACGTGACACTCATCCCGCTGTTCACAGCTTCCTCAGACAAGGTCAGGGACCAACTCGGATTGTTCGAACACAGCTCTGCACACAGCCACACAAGCTCCAGGTTCTCTCTCACAGCACCGTCCACCTGGCCCGCTTAAATGCTCTCTCCTCTGCCAATCACTGAAATCACAGACAGGTGTTCATCGTTTGAACTTGACCCACTTACTTCCCGCTCGGCTCCTCACCCGCTTTCCCGCTGCAGACACAGCTGAACCACGCTCCCCACGCCACAAGGATGTATTTAATTTTGTGCATAAGTTAAGTTTTACCAAATATGAAGATGTAAAAGTTATATTACCTTTAGAACATTCAAATGTATTGAGTAAAATTAAAACAAGATATAAATATCGCATAAAACACGTCATTACCGAATTCAGTGTTGTTTAATAACTTCAATAGTTCTTCAAACAAATATTCTTCAAACAATGTGACAGAAGTAATTTTATGTTAAATCATCGTACATGGCTGCGCTGTGTTTTGTTGCATGCACAGAATTTGAGGGTCACTTTAGATTTCAATTTAACACACATTTCACAACTCTTTTAAATGCTTTCTTTAGCGGTACATTAGGTGATGCAGGAAACTCCAGCGATAGTGGAGAGAGAGAGACGTACAGTACGCAAGACATTTCTACGGGGTAATGACATTCTAAGAAAGCATAGTTGTTTTCAAAGTTTGTTTTTTAAAGCACAAGGAAAATAGGCAATAAATATACAATAAACACTGGTAAACAATTTCAAAAACAGTGCGTTTCAGAAGAAATGCAAACAAAATCAAAGATGCATAGAAAAACAAAATGTTACATGCTAATATTGGGGTCTTGTTTCAGAGTTGCTATGCTCCGGTGAAAACTTTGATGAGGCTGAGAACATTAGCACTGTTAAGTGTCACAGGTCGAGGGGAGGAACGCTCGGGTGACCAACCACCCCCCCTCTAACTGAGTCACCACCGTGAGGAGCCGACACCACAGGCACACAACAGAGGACCCGGAGACAGAGATAAATTTCAAAGGAGTAACAATCTTTATTAAGCCAAAGGTTTCTCACAGTTCAAGAGACTCTCGTCGATGTATGATGATGGAGCAGGGGGGTTGAAGCTTACTTCTCCCCAGCGGTGCTGCAGACTTCCAGACCCAAGAGAAAGTATGTCAGGTAAGGATTCTTCACGGTACAAAGTACTCTCGTTGGTGCACAGTAATGAAGCAGTGGATTAGAAGCTTACTCTTCCCCAGCGGTGCTGCAGACTTCCAGACTCAGACAGTAAGTATGGCGGGTAAGGATTCTTCACAGTACAGAGTACTCTCGTTGGTGCACGATAATAAAGCAGTGGATTAAAAGCTTACTTTTCCCCCAGCGGTGCTGCAGACTTCCAGACCCAGACAGTAAGTATGGCAGGTAAGGATTCTTCACAGTACAGAGTACTCTCGTTGGTGCACGATAATAAAGCAGTGGATTAAAAGCTTACTTTCCCCCAGCGGTGCTGCAGACTTCCAGACTCAGACAGTAAGTATGGCGGGTAAGGATTCTTCACAGTACAGAGTACTCTCGTTGGTGCACGATAATAAAGCAGTGGATTAAAAGCTTACTTTTCCCCAGCGGTGCTGCAGACTTCCAGACTCAGACAGTAAGTATGGCGGGTAAGGATTCTTCACAGTACAGAGTACTCTCGTTGGGTGCACGATAATAAAACAGTGGATTAAAAGCTTACTTTTCCCCCAGCGGTGCTGCAGACTTCCAGACTCAGACAGTAAGTATGGCGGGTAAGGATTCTTCACAGTACAGAGTACTCTCGTTGGTGCACGATAATAAAGCAGTGGATTAAAAGCTTACTTTTTCCCCAGCGGTGCTGCAGACTTCCAGACTCAGACAGTAAGTATGGCAGGTAAGGATTCTTCACAGTACAGGGTACTCTCGTGGGTGCACGGTAATGAAGCAGTGGATTAAACGATTACTTTATCAGCGTTGCTGTATACTTCTGGGCTCAAACAGTAAGTAGAACAGGTGAGGATATTCACAGTACACAGTACTCTCTCTTCAGTTCACAATAGGGAGACAGTGAGTCATAAGGTTACTTTACCAGTGGTGCTGTATGCTTCTGGGCTCAAACAGCAAGTAGAACAGGTGTGGATCTTCACAGTACAAAGTACTCTCTCCTCAGTTCACAGTAGGGCGACAGTGGGTTAAACGATTACTTTATCAGCGTTGCTGTATACTTCTGGGCTCAAACAGTAAGTAGAACAGGTGAGGATAGTCACAGTACACAGTACTCTCTCTTCAGTTCACAATAGGGGGACAGTGAGTCATAAAGTTACTTTACCAGTGGTGCTGTATGCTTCTGGGCTCAAACAGCAAGTAGAACAGGTGTGGATCTTCACAGTACAAAGTACTCTCTCCTCAGTTCACAGTAGGGCGACAGTGGGTTAAACGATTACTTTATCAGCGTTGCTGTATACTTCTGGGCTCAAACAGTAAGTAGAACAGGTGAGGATAGTCACAGTACACAGTACTCTCTCTTCAGTTCACAATAGGGAGACAGTGAGTCATAAGGTTACTTTACCAGTGGTGCTGTATGCTTCTAGGCTCAAACAGCAAGTAGAACAGGTGGGGATCTTCACAGTACAAAGTACTCTCTCTTCAGTTCACTGTATCACTCTGGGCTTCTGACGGGGGCAGATATAATAACCTTCCACGAACGTGTAAGCATGGATGGGGGCCACTTCTCAACAAAGACACAGCACACTTGTGTTCACTTCAATTCCACAGCAATAAATCAATGTGTATCAATAAGGCAAAAGCACTGCAATTCACTCACACGATAGGGTTGGACAGAGGCCCCACTCCGGCCGTTGCGCTCGTTTACAGGGTTTTCACTTTTAATTCCTCCTCATCACACTCTGAAACACATAGCTCCTCCAACAGTCAGATCCACATTCACTGTATCCTCTTCAAGTGGTTCAAATGTTCATAAGATGAAAACAATTCACTTATCTTTCCTCTCTCCTTCCACAGCACAGATCCAGCCCTAGCTCGGTCCAGCAGTCTTCCCACAAACGATCAATCTGACCCAGCAAACTCGAATGGGCGATCTCCACACTCCAACGATTTTTCCAAGGAAGCCTGTATCCAGCACTGCCCAGAGTCAACCCCTTTAATGTCTGCTCTTGTCAACCTTTTGAATTTGACACCTGTACACCCACCAACCGCGCTGCAAACACTCTCTAAATGCTCCTTTTATATGGCTTATGAAACAGGAAGCCTGTGTGAGCGCCGCTCCTCTCTCTCTCACACCTGCAATGCATTAGCGCTAATCAGTACGGGCATGTTTCCATCACACCCGGAACCGTAGTGGAGTGTTGCACCCAATACGTTCCCCTAGGAAACTCAGGACTCTCAAGAAGGTTCCGTTTACTGAGCGATTTTGTCACCCGTGACATCCCCCTTGCCAATCGGTTCCAGTCCCTGGAACTGGCGTCCCTCAATTCCATTCGCCGTACCTCTCAGGTGGTTGTCCTCGGGGGTTCCGTTGAGATCGTCGGGGGTGGCGAGGGCAGA
Organism: Pimephales promelas; assembly: GCF_016745375.1. The sequence continues at coordinate 101,170 of NW_024121332.1, forward strand.
GCCGCTCTGGCTTCAACCTCAGGGTCCCTCGGGACCACAGCCCACCCTATCATAGGTGCCTCTAAGGCGGGTGGTGCACTTGGAGCCTCAGCCGCTAGTTGCGGGTAATTCGGACAGGGACGGAGCAGGTTTCGATGGAGCACCCGTATTGGTCCGGGCTTCCCTTCGGGCCGTACAGAGTAGACGGGGGCATCAGGCCCTTGTCGTTGTTCCACCACATATGGCGTCGACTCCCAGCGGGCACTGAGCTTCCCTTTCCCTGGGCGCCGGTTGTCCCATACCAGCACTCGCTCCCCAGGTAACAAAGGGGCCTCTCGGGCAGTCCGGTCGTATAGTCTCTTATTCTTGGCGGCTGCTGTACTCAGATGGTCTGAGACTCGTCGGTAGGCATTGAGCAGTTGGTGGTGGTGCCGATTTACCCAGTCAGTGGTACTATACCCTCTTTCTGCAGCCTCGGTCCCCATGAGCAAGTCCACAGGCAAGCGGAGATGGCGCCCAAACATAAGGTAGGAAGGAGCATACCCGGTGACACTGTGCACACTGTTGTTGTATGCTTGTAACAGCGAGGGAAGACTCTCGGCCCATTGGCCCTGTTGTTCACTCTCTAGGGTCCCCAGCAACCCCAGCAAGGTCTGGTTGAATCTTTCGCACCCTCCGTTACCCTGAGGGTGGTATGAGGTCGTATGGGTCTTTCGGCAGCCATAGAGGCGGCTCAGCTCTTGGATGACCCGGGACTCGAAATTTGAACCTTGGTCCGAGTGTAGGGTTTCTGGGCAGCCAAAAGGTTGTATCACTGCTCTCCAAAGGGCGTTGGCTGTGGTAACTGCCGTTTGATCGACGGTGGGGACGGCCCAGGCATATTTAGTAAATAGGTCCGTCATGACCAGAATATTCTGGAATCGGTCTGTTGGTCGACCCAGAGTCAGGAAATCTATCCCTACGATATGCAGAGGTGCTTTCGGTCGCAGGGGGACCAATGGGGCTCGGACCTCCTTCCTGCGTTTGAACAAGGTACACCGTGGGCAGCTCTGAACAAATTCCTCAACTTTCTTTTCCATCCTAGGCCAGTGGAAATACCTCCTCAGCAGGGACAGTGTCCTCTCTTGGCCCTGATGGCCAGTATGGGTGTGATAGGCATTCAACAGCTCCGAAACTTGGCCCTCTGGTACAACAACTTGGTGTACAGTCTCCTGTGTGCGGGGATCCCGCCTTGAACGACAAATTACTCCTTCTCGGAGTTGCAGCCTCTTCCACTGTCTCAGAAGCTGTCGTACCCCCACCGTCTGAGACCGTCTTTCCTCTGCCCTCGGCATGTTTCCCTGTCGGAGGTACAACAGGAGCTGACCCAAATCTGCATCTCTCTGCTGCAGCTCTCTCCACCGTCCGGGGTCCCACCCCCAACTAGATGGAACAGACTCCGGGGCCGGGAGCTTCCACCACGGCCACCAGCAGCTCATCTTCGGTACCAAGGGCACCGAGGGGTGCTTGATCGTCTCTCTGGGTGGCTGGGAGTCTGGACAGGGCATCTGCATTTACGTGCTCTCTGCCGGGACGATATTTTAGCTGGTAATCATAATTTGCTAGCTGTGCCACCCAGCGCTGCTCCACTGCCCCCAATTTAGCGGATTGCAAGTGTACTAAGGGATTTGTTGTCTGTAATCACCGTTACCTTGGCTCCCCACAAGTAGTCTTTAAACTTCTCCGTCATGGCCCACTTCATCGCCAGTAGTTCGATTTTAAAGGAGCTATAGTTTGCAGCGTTTCGTTCGGCGGGATGTAAACTTCGACTTGCGTAAGCTATCACTCTCTCCACTCCTTGATGCTCTTGGGCCAGCACGGCCCCCAATCCTGCATTGCTGGCGTCAGTGTACAGGAGAAACGGCTGGGTGAAATCTGCATAGGCTAAGATTGGGGCCTTCAGGAGTTCCTGTTTAAGGTTCTGGAAAGCGGTCTCACAGGTGGAATCCCAGTGTACTGAGGGGAGCCTTTACCACGGGCACGTCCAGTGCCAGCCAAGAGTTGGTTCAGTGGCTTAGCAAGCCCAGAGAATCCCTTATAAAGCGACGATAATATCCCACAAAGCCCAGGAACGACCGCACCTGTCTTACTGTCCGGGGTGGCTCCCATCCTTGGACCGCCGCCACCTTCTCTGGGTCCGGGGAGATCCCTACAGCACTGACACGATGTCCCAAGAACTGCACCTCTTTCCGCAGTAACTGGCATTTTTTCCGGCCTAAGCTTCAGCCCATATTTCTCCATGGCCCTGAAAACTCCTTCCAGATGATGCAGGTGAGTGTGGAAATCAGGGGAGAAGACGATCACATCGTCTAGGTAGACCAGCGTTGAGTCGACTAATTGTCCTCCTAGGCAGCGCTGCATCAGGCGTTGTAAAGTCGCAGGAGCGTTGCACAGACCGAACGGCATACGGTCCCATTCAAATAACCCAAACGGGGTGGTGAAAGCTGTCTTCTCCCTATCTCGGTCATCCACCTGCACCTGCCAGTATCCACTTGCCAGTCCAATGTCGAGTACCATGCCGCTTGGTAAGACTGGTGAGTGAGTCTTCAATCCGCTGGCAACGGGAATGCATCTTTCTTC
>NW_024121332.1:104267-146534 GCF_016745375.1 Pimephales promelas
ACACTGATAATAATCCCCTCAGCCATTTGGCAACTGCCCAGTTGGGTGCTACTGAACAGCGGTGGGCTGCTCAGTTAGCTGCCTTTGACTTTGACCTCAAGTACCGGTCGGGGAAGAGTAATGTTAACGCTGACGCCTTGTCTAGGTTGCATTCTCCAGTTGCAGTAGGAGGTCTAGTCTCTGGCACTACGATACCACCTGTGCTGAGGAAAGCCATGGGAATGGACGCTGTAGTTGCCACCACCCAGTGCACCATGTCTATATTTCCCGGCCATTCGCCAGTAGAGCTAGCTTCTTTACAGACTGCTGACCCTGTGATTAGTGAAGTCTTGGGATTCTGGAAGTATGGGAGGTACCCGGTCCAGAAGAACGACGGAAGCTGTCGAGACATGGTTTGGTCCTGTTGCGGCAGTGGAAACGTCTGGTGGAGCGAGATGGGATCTTGTACCAAGGGTGATGCGTCCCGACGGTAAGGAAGAGGTATTGCAGTTAGTTTTGCCGACCATTTTGAAGACAGACGTTCTGACTCACCTCCACCAGAACCATGGCCACCAAGGTGTGGAACGCACCCTTGAATTGGTCCGCAACGATGTTACTGGCCTGGTGCAGTGGCTGAGGTAACTGATTTGGTGCCAGCGGTGCGAACGCTGCCAAGTGGCAAAGGATTCGCGGCCATTGGCCCGAGGCCCATGGGTCATTTGTTGGCTTCGTGCCCTAATGAGATCATTGCTATCGATTTTACTATCTTGGAACCATCTAGTTCAGGCGTGGAGAACGTATTAGTGATAACTGACATCTTTAGTAAATACACAGTCGCGGTCCCAACCCGGGACCAGCGGGCAGAGACAGTAGCACGACTGTTAGTAACTGAATGGTTTTGTAAATTTGGTGTTCCAGCGCGTCTTCATTCGGACCAGGGTCGTAATTTCGAGTCCGGTTTAATTCGGGCAGCTATGTTCTCTCTATGGGGTTGTTAAGTCGCGAACTACCCCTTACCATCCAGCTGGGAATGGCAGTGTGAGCGGTTTAACCGCACGCTCCACAATCTTTTGCGGACCTGCCAAGCTCGAGGAAGCGAGACTGGGTAGCATGCCTTCCTCAAGTGGTGTTTTGTTATAACACGACTCCACACCAGACTACAGGAGAGTCACCACATTTTTTAATGTTTGGACAGGAAGCACGATTACCTGTGGATTTCTTACTAGGTAGTGTTCTGGAGCCTGTAGAGGGTGAGATACATCAGTGGGTGTTAGAGCATCAAACTCGGCTACAGGTAGCTTTTGAGGGGGCTCGAGAACGATTGCGATCTGCAGCTAAGAAGCGTAAAGAACAGCATGATCCACTAATCCGGGATGCTCCGCTTACGGTAGGACAGTTGGTATACCTTCGCGATTATGGGGTCCGAGGGCGTCACAAGATCAGTGATCTTCGGAGCCCTGTGGTATTTCAGGTTGTGCGAGCACCTGAAGAAGGTGGTGTAGTGTGTACTCCATTGCTCCTGTTGACGACTTGACACAAGTAAGAACAGTTCATCGTTCCTTGATTAAGGTTCGATTGGGCTAGAGGCCCCGGAGGAATTTGAGGATCGAGCATATCCAGAGGGAAATCCTCCTCCTCTGGAAGGAAGCCCTCCTCCTCTGGAAGAGGAAGATGGGGATTTGCTGCGAGTTGTTAGGGTAGGCGTAGGGGGTCTCGCGTCTACAGGTCAGGATCATCCCCAGGATCACTTGGGAAATATTGTCCTACCTTTCGGAACAGGAGTGGTGCAAACAGAACCCCCTGTTCATACTGAGAGTGAGATGGAGCCTGAACCAGTGGAGATGCCCTGTGAGGTTGTAAATACGGTTCGAAGGACTAGTCGAGTTACGGCAGGCCAACATTCTAATAGGAATCGCCTCCCTAGGCCAGTGGTTGGACCAAGTGGGACAGTTAGTGTGGTCACAGCAGTCTTCAGGCCATGGATCTGAGTTATGCGATCGCCGGGACAGCGATCCAATTTGGGGGGGGTAGATTGTAGCAGGCATAGTTGCCTAGTTAGGTGGAGTAACAGCCCCGAGTGGCGATTGCACTGGTAATTGCCTAATTCGAGTCAGGTGCGCCTTAGGTGCGGGATCACGCATAAATGGTTCTGTGTATTGAGAGTAGGCTGTTGTAAGTTCTGTTGCTGCTTTCCTGCTGAGCGGTTCTCGTATGGGGATTCTGGAGCTGAGTCGCGCATCCATTTGGGTACGTTATCGAGTAATACGAGAGTACGAGAGTAATACTGTTATTCGTGGTGAGCTGCTGGCTGTATGTATGCGCTTTGTGCTTTTAGTATGCGTGACGGGCTGTTTACCTATCGCGGCTTGACAGTGGGAAGACTGATTTGCGGAAAATCAGGTGGGTAAACTAGTATTGACTTCATGGGAGAATATTTACGAAAGACATCATTTACGTTGTGTTCCTCCTCTGTTCTAGTGGACGAGCGAGTAATATCGCCATGAGTGCAGCAAGTTGATTGGGACCGTGACCTGGCTTCCCCTTCTCTGTTTCGTATTTAATTATTCCCTTTGGGAATTCGTTCTTCTTCGCCCCGTCTCTCTGCCGTGCGCTGCTTTTGCCTCGCTTCTTCTGTTCCTGTGACGACCTGTATCCAGTGGACTCGATGCTGGGGAGCGCGAGACTCGCGCAGCCCGCTCTCATTGGTTGCTGCTGATCGCCCCGCACTGTTTCAACTGAACTGGACGAGTGTTTGTGGACTTCGGGTGGTGTATGAATGAACCCATAAAATTGTGCGAGTTGGGTGAGTGGTTGTCGGTTGTGCGTATATATGTGTGTAAATGCCCTTGCGAGAAACGCATACTGACACTGGTGTGTCTTTTAAGGAGTGAGTGGTTCGTGTGTGTGTGTGTGTTTGTGTGTGTGGTTTACGGATCGAGAGTAATGTGACTTGTATTTGAAATCTCTGGTTGAGATTTGTATTTTTCTTTTGAGTTGAAGTATAATTGGATTGTATTTTCTTTTTTTTTTCTTCTTGTTTAGTTATGATTTGAGTGTATTTTCTTTTTCTTTTTGATTGATTTATCATGTATGATGTGATTGTATCCTTTTTTTTTTCGTTGTTGTTTATTTGTGATCTAATCTGTGAGCTTCGTCAGATTGGCTAGGAGTGTTGACTGCTCAGGTCCGAACTAATGGGTACCCTTGTTCACTGAGTGATTTTTGATTCTTTGAATTTGTTTGTCACTGAATTGCACGTGTGCTTGTGGTGAAATGAGTACATTAAACATACGGTTGAAGTGCTTGTAGTGAAGTAGAATTGAGTATGTTTGTTACCTCTGCTGCCATCTGACCTGTCGCCTTGGATTGTTTGATTGATTTTTTTGTTGATGTTCTTTATTTTGATTTGTTTGTTTTCTATTTTGATTTGAAGTCATATTGATCTGTGTGTTGAACTATGTGTGTGTGTGTGTGGAGCTTTGACTTTTAGTATAATAAAGTATTATTATTTTTTTCAAATTCACGTCTCTGCTCTATCTTGTGGGAACGAACCTGTGTCCTTAATGTCCTCATTTCCTTGGGTGAAATTCCCAGGGTGGCGTAGTCGTGCTGTATTATAGTTGAGTCCAGAGCAACGAAACCCATTCTTTAGGTGCCACACTATTAATACTTAAAGTTAAATGTACTGGGCTAATATTGGGCCTAGTATTAGTAGTAGGATAAGAATAATAACTTGAGACCCTGAGTATAAAAACATGTCATATAAATTTTAAAATTATTTTTTTTCATGTCCCAGTATTACTTTAAATTGGACAAAGAATAGCAAAGACTTTCCTTGCAGGGAGGTTTTTAATACTATCAATATGATTTTTTTTTTTTGGCATTAATATTGCTAGAAAACTGTTAATCCACTTATTGTTCCAGATTTTTTTATTTTCACGTTCAGTATTAGCTTACTTTAAATAGGAAAAAGACTAGCAAGACTTACCTAGCAAGATAGGTAATAAACTGCATTTCTAAATAAGTAAAAACTGTAAATATTGTCATAAATAAAGTCTTTCGATGCAAGTTTGTAGTTTGTGGCCCTTCACATTTTATGTTGTTTAAATGTGGCCCCCTTGGCATCTGAACTTGAGTACCCCTGCCCTAAAACCTCCTGCCATTCAGTCTCCGTGGTTCCTCCCTCCATTGACTCCACCATGGATCTGCATCCTGGACTTGTCACCTCTCAAACTAGCCCTTCTTCTCCAGATATTCTCCCTGCCTTCTTCAGCCCATCGCCCCCTCCTGTTGTCAGCCCTCCGCCTGCTCCTCTTCCTTCTCCCAATCCCCCACATCCCCACTTTCATCTCTATCGTTATGTTACGCCTTGCAGGGAGGGGCGTTATGTTTGTGTTCTGTTTACATTGTTTTCATTGGACTTGTCTACCTATCGTCATGTCACGTGTTGTCTTCTCTGTCATTATCAGTTCATCTGTATCACCTGTGTTTAGTTTATCATCATCGTCATCTCTATCACATGTGTTCCGTTAATCAGTGTCATCTGTGTTTGTATTCCTTCTGTTCAGTCAGTCTTGTTCTGATCTCTGTTATATTTAGTGTGTGTCGCTGCCTGTTCTGCTGTCCCGTGTTCTTTTACCATTAAACCTTTGTTTTGGAATTATAGCCTCGCCTGCAACCACCCGTGACAATAACAAAATGTTTATAAAATAAATGAATAATTTGGTCTTTATTCAGTAAAGTGCATAATATCAGTGTCATACCATATGCATACATGCAGTTGTAATAGTCATTGCTATTCAAGTCTTATCATAACTGGTAAAACCTGAAAGCCAAAGAAAGAAAACATCTGTATTTTCTTTAGACAATTTACAATATCAATATTACTATTAAACACGTCTCGGTTACGGATGTAACCCTCGTTCCCTGAGTAGGGAACAGAGACGTTACATCAGAAGTGACGGAGAATGGGGGTTTCGCCTAGAAAGCCAATCCTCTTCGAGTATTAAAAAAACGAGCCAATGGCAAAGAAATGCCATGGGTCTGCGGAATTTGCATAGCGTATCTCCGCCTCACCCTGTGAGTATAAAAGGAGAAAGTGGACGCCAACGCAGTATGTCTTCGCTGAGGAGCCGAGACTGAACTCAGGTGTCTACGGTACAGCGGAAGTGGCAGGGAGACGTAACGTCTCCGTTCCCTACTCAGGGAACGAGGGTTACATCCGTAACCGAGACGTTCCCTTTCATATTCACTTCGAGTTACGTCAGAAGTGACGAAGAATGGGGGTCTGTGCCATCACGCCATCTTCATAGCTGTCTTCCAGTGCCCTGCGAAAGTCTGGACCCCTGAACATAGCTTATAACCAGGGATCCTATTTTGACACAGGAATACCAAGGTACACTGGGAAACATATCCCAGGAGGGACATGCTACCAGATGCCTACCGAAGGAGGACTTACAAATACACATATGGCCGTATTAGGGACTACATATGGAGATCACTGGAGCACCAACCGCAGGTGGCAGAACTTAACTCCAGGGGTGGCAGATGGCTTGCCGAGGGAAGACACATGCTCAGAGAGGCTTACAGTGGAAATACACATGTGGGGGTTACTAGCAGGAACCATGCACATGGAGGCACCTAACCGACGTCCAAGCAAGACACTGGCGTCAGGATCAACAGTGCTGGAGGAACTCAGGGCTTCCGTGGAAGACTCAACTGAGAAAAATCGCACTTATCCAGTCGGTGGTGTGGAATGGCGAGCAAGCGAAGACACCTGAGCGGGTCCAGTACTGGCCAGGTGAGCGAGTACAAGAGAGGACACAGGCTCCACTCGGAGATTATAGAATCTGGCGAATGTGTTGGGTGTCGCCCAGCCTGCAGCTCTGCAGATGTCTGCTAGCGAGGCGCCATGCGCTAGAGCCCAAGAGGAAGCCACACTCCGGGTGGAGTGGGCTGTCACACCAAGGGGGCACGGACGACCTTGCTGGTAAGCCAAAGCAATGGTGTCCACTATCCAGTGAGACAACCTCTGCTTTGAGAGAGCCCTTCCCTTCTGGCTGCCATCATAACAGACAAAGAGCTGTTCTGAGGTCCTAAAACACTGCGTTCTGTCTACGTAAGCACGGAGGGCACGTACTGGACAGAGCAGTGCCAAGGCTGGGTCTGCCTCCTCCAGGGGCAGCGGTTGCAGGTTCACTAACTGGTCCCGGAAGGGAGTGGTAGGAACCTTGGGCACATATCCAGGCCGGGGTCTCAGGATCACGTGAGAGTAACCTGGCCCGAATTCCAGGCACGCTTCGTCAATGGAAAATGTGTGCAGGTCCCCTACCCTCTTGATGGAGGCCAGTGCAACCAGGAGCGCTGTCTTAAGCGACAGGAACTTAATCTCGACTGATTGCAGAGGCTCAAAGGGAGGCCTCTGCAGGGCGCTTAAAACCACTGAGAGGTCCCAAGAGGGAACGAGAGGAGGGCGAGGAGGATTCAGTCTCCTCGCTCCTCTCAGGAACCTGATGATCAGGTCGTGCTTCCCCAGAGACTTACCTTCAACTGCTTCGTGATATGCGGCAATAGCAGCCACATACACCTTCAGGGTGGAGGGAGACAGCCTTCGCTCCAACCCATCTTGCAGGAAGGAAAGTACGACACTGTTTGAGCATCTCCGGGGGTCTTCTCGGCGAGAAGAACACCAGTTGACAAAGAGGTTCCACTTCAACACATAGACGTGTCTCGTGGACGACGCTCTAGCGGAAGTGATAGTAGCCGCCACCGCAGGTGGCAGGGTACTTAAACCTGCCTCGACCCGTCCAGGAGCCACGAGGGTGCCACAGGGTGCCCCGTCCCTGAGAAAGGAGGTCCTTCCTCAGAGGAATTGGCCAAGGAGGTGCTGTCGCGAGGAGTATCAGTTCGGAGAACCAGGTCTTGGTGGGCCAGTATGGGGCGACCAAAATGACCTGCTCCTCGTCCTCCTTGATCTTGCACAGGGTACGTGCGAGAAGGCTCACTGGGGAAACGCACATTTGCGTGGGCCCCGCGGCCAGCTGTGCGCCAGTGCGTCTGTGCCGAGCGTGCCTCAGTCAGAGAGTAATACAGGGCGCAATGGGATGAGTCATGGGAGACAAAAAGATCTATCTGTGCGTCCCCGAACTGATCCTAAATCAGCTGGACCGACTGGGGATGGAGTCGCCATTCGCCAGAGACTGGACAGAGCCGTGACAGCTCGTCGGCTGCACAGTTCCGAACTCCTGGAATGTGGATAGCACGAAGGGACCTCAGGTGCTTCTGACTCCATAAGATGAGGTGGCGTGCGAGTTGCGACATACGGCGAGAGCGTAGACCCCCCTGGTGGTTGATGTACGCTACTGTTGCGGTATTGTCTGAACGGACTAGTACGTGTTGACCCTTGAGCAACGCCCGGAAGCGGTGCAGGGCAAGGCGTACTGCCAGCAACTCGAGGCAATTGACATGCATGAGGCGCTGGGGTCCTGTCCAGGAGCCCGCGGCTGCATGCCCATTGCACATGGCGCCCCAACCCGTGGCAGAGGCATCTGTGGAGACAACAACATGCCTGGAAACTCGTTCTAGGGGAACACCGGTCCGTAGAAAGCTGAGGTTCCTCCACGGGGTGAAGGTCTGACGGCAGGTCGGAGTCACTGGAACTCTGAGCGTACCGTGATGCCATGCCCACCTCGGGACTCGATCGCGAAGCCACAGCTGAAGCGGTCTCATTTGAAGCAATCCGAGTGGCGTTGCCGCGGCTGCGGATGCCATATGCCCCAGGAGCCTCTGAAAAGTTTCAGTGGGACCGCATTCTTGCCCTCGAACTGTCGAAGACAAGTCAGCAGTGAGTGTGCGCGCACGCTCGTAAGCTGCGCGGACATGGCGACTGAGTCTATCTCCATACCGAGAAAAGAGATCCTCTGCACGGGGCAAAGTTTGCTCTTCTCCCAGTTGACCCGAAGGCCCAGACGGGCTAGGTGCCGGAGCACAAGGTCTCTGTGTTCGCAGACCTGATCTCGAGAGTGTGCTAGGATCAGCCAGTCGTCGAGATAGTTCAGGACTGCCAAGGGCTGAAGGGGAACAAGGGCTGCCTCGACAATCTTCGTGAAGACGCGAGGAGACAGAGCCAACCCGAATGGGAGAACCGCGTACTGATATGCCTGCCCCTCGAAAGAAAACCGAAGAAACGGTCTGTGTCAAGGTAAAATGGAGACATGAAAGTAGGCGTCCTTCAGGTCTATCGCTGCAAACCAATCCTGGGGCCGCACACATTCGAAAATGCGTTTGGCCGTGAGCATCTTGAACGGCAGCCGGTGAAGGATGCGGTTCAAAACGCGCAGGTCCAGAATTGATCGTAACCCACCGGTTTTCTTGGGGACAATAAAGTAGGGGCTGTAAAACCCTGACTTCATCTCGGCTGGAGGGACAGCCTCGACTGCACCCTTCGCCAGCAGGGTGGCAACCTCCGCTCTCATGATCGGGGCATTGCCACAGACCACCGTAAAGCGGACTCCCCTGAAGCGGGGAGGAGACCGTGCGAACTGAATCGCATAGCCGAGCCTGATAGCTCGGGGCGAACCCAACGGGACAGACTGGGGAGCTCTAACCAGCCCCAACTGATCCAATGGAATCATCCGAGCCACAGGCGTCCCCCCGGAGGGGCAGCGGGGCGGAGAGATCGGCACAGGCGAGGGTGGCATAGCGACCCTGCGCGTGTGTGTCACGCTCCGCGCCCTGACAGAGGAGACCAGGGAAGGACCAGCGTTCCACGGGGGTCTGCTCTGCCAGGGGTCTGGCGATAGAGGGGGATGAGAGTGGTGTGGTCCAGAGACGGCACGCACTGTCATCCGCGCCCTCAGAGACAGAGGAGGATGAGAGTGGCGAGGCACGGGGGCGTCGCACACTGCCATCCGGCTCTGTGTGCTCAGGGATGGAATGCAGCTCTTTGGAGAAAAGATTCTCCCCAAGCCCTCCACCGGGGGAAGGAGTGGGCCTGCAACCACTCCCTGAAAGAACTGCAAGCCATATCTGAGCTGCCTGTAACGGGAGCGCCGCATAGCCTGGCGTACAGCGGGGCTGCAGGGCTGGTACGGGCAGGGGCGCCTCCCTGGACCACCTCCACGGCACGGCCCGGTGCTGCTGTGACCGGGCGGGAGGGGGCGGAAGTCGCAGGAGGGCGAATTCGGCGGCAAGCGGACTGAGGCGTCTGAGCCAGCGGCTGGTTGGCAGCAGAAGCCGCAGGGTCAGACAAAAGCCACAGTCCACTTCTGGGCGGACGAGAACTGTTGGGCAGAGTTCACGACCGCGCCGCCGAAAAGGCCAGCCTGGGATATGGGGAAGTTGAGGAAACTGGTTCACTCAGCCTCACACACATCAACCAGGTTAAGCCAAAAATGTCTGACCACACATGTGGACATCACCTGACTCAGGGAGCATGCGGTCACCTTCGTCGCTCATAGAGCAAGGTTGGTGACGGCAGGCAGCTCAAGGTTGAGCCCTGAATCAGCCCTATCCTCGTGCATGTCACTGAACACCCATAAGGATGACAATAACATACAGTGAGGTGGCAGTCTGCCCCGCAGCTCTACAGGTCCCCGCCACCGGAGTAGACAAGAACCTACAGGCATTGGAGGGGTGCTTAGGGTTGCCACGCCAGGTGGAGGCGCTGTGGGGACACATAAGTGTTGCCACAGAACACTCCATAGGGGGGAACCCCAGTGTACCCTAGTCTGCGGCCTCTACGAGGGCAGGGAAGGCGGAAGAGGCCGCTGAGTGATCGTGAAAAGTCAAAGGAGACTTCCACGATCTCACGGCCTCTTCATGCACATCCGGGAAGAAAGGATTTGGGTTCGCCACCCCCAAAAACCAATCATCAGCCTTAAGTGCTCGGGACATGGCAGAATTTTCCTCACAAACCCGACACTCGTGGCAGCCAGGGAAAGCATAGCTGTGAACCCTGAATCAAACTCACTATGCTAGCACATCCGAGGACAGCAGCACAGATGAGCCATCTCCAGAGGACTCCAGCTCACCTTGTGATGCGGCGATAAACATGATTTCATCAGCTGGGGGACCGAATGAGACAGCGGGCCCGCCCACTCACTCTGGACCACGTGGGTTGCAACGTGAAAGACTGGGTGTGGACCGAGGAATTTTCGTCGGTTAGTTCCAGACCTGACGTCTTTTGGTCACCCTGGCCACTAGCCGAAGTATTATCTCACGTGGAGAAAATAGTTTGGGTAGTGGATGAGGGGACTCTCACTCTATTGAGCTCACGGAGTCTCAACCGTATACATTGCGATGATCACGTCCCCACTGAGAGAACGTGACACACCCACGAGCGCTGTCTGAGCGTGATCAAAGCCCAAACACGTCAAACAGCGCTCGCGCCCATCAGCTGACTATCAGAATACCGCACTCAGGAATAGACGGGCAAATCATCTTTAAAAAGACGCATCTTTAAAAAGACGTGACGCGTGCACACTCTTTCAGTGAGAGGAGAAAACTCCGCGGATGTTGAAGCGACCAGGGAGAGACACACACACTGGCAGACCACTGCAGTTTATTCAGTGCAGTTTATTCGGTGTAGTGGAGCCTCTTCTCCATTGACATCCATTCATAAAAAAACGGCCTCTGCTCTTCTTTACTGCGTACCAGCGTTAGCATAGCTGCCTTGTTTGGCTAAAGGTTACAGGCTTGTAATCTATTGGCTTTGCCTTTGACAGATCCACACTTCAAAAATCCACCGGAAATAATAGACCATCCGGGGAATTCTGGCAAACTCTTTTCTTACTTAGGGTGGCCAACAGTCCTGTTTTCCCAGGACATGTCCTGTTTTCACGTCATGTCCTGGCCGTCCTGGCTGTTTTTTTTTATAAAGTGATGAAAATGTCCTGGTTTTTAAAACTGCTGGGAAAGAACAGCTCTAGAGTAAAATATAGATGGGCAAGCAAGGAGGATGAGGAAGAAAAACAGGATAAAGAGGAAGAAAACTAAATATATAAATATATTTCGTTAGTTCGTTTTTGTAAGTTTGTTAGAGCTATTTTTGTTCAATTTGGAGGTATTTCTTTTACTTATTATTTATGTATTTGTCTAATACAGAAGAGACATTATTTCTCTCATTATTTCATTTATTATTTTTAAACCTGTCATAATAAAACATGTTGAGTAACCTCTGAGAAGCCTATCTGAATTTGTGTCTTGTAATGTAACAATTTTCTATCCATGCAGAGGAGGCATATCCTACTTTAAATGTATTGAAAGTAATAAAGCATCTTTGAGTAAACTTCGATTATCATTTGAGTATCTGTTTGTCGGGCCGAGTGTCCTGGTTTTTGGTCAAAATCAAAATATGGTCACCCTAAACATACTATGCTTTGGGACCCACTTATTTCAATCTCACATACTGTTTAGGATGTATAGTATGGAGATTGAGACATAGTGTAAGACACACATTAACTAATAGGGCTGGGCAAATGAAGCTTCGTGAAGCACTGAGGGTTTCCCCTGATTGTTCAGGGAATAGATTCAACGTTTTGAGTGTGTCGAAAACAGTGCCATCTGGTGTTTAGCAAAAAATAAAATACCCAAAACCCTGTGAAAGAAGCTTTGTCGAACGAAGCAACACCTAGAATAGATGTATGCTATGTGCACGAATAAAAGCTTAACAGTGCGTGTGTGTGTGTGTGTGTGTGTGTGTGTGTGTGTGTGTGTGTGTGTGTGTGTGTGTGTTGAATTTCTCTCTATGATAAATTCACTTAACCATTAAGCTGTGGCATTTGATGCCAGTAGGAATATCAATATGATTTAATAAAAGAATAATGTACACATACAGTATATGAAGTGCATATGGAAAATATTTTATTCTCCTGAAATAGTTAATTTGTATATTTATATTAATTGTATGACAATTAAAAAAATGTATTTGAATAAGTCTGACTGAAAACTTGCTCATAAAAATAAGATCTGTGGCTTTGAACATTCCGACCCCTGTAAGTCTAGCCATTGAGCATACATCAGTTGTACACTCTTTGTTGTGGTACATTATGTGTTTGGTAGAGTGCACTCAATAACGTCCACTATGGTTCGGACACCATGATGTCATATTTAAGGATATGGGGGTGATTTTGGACACAGCCCAGGAAAATCATGGTAACCATATTTTCCAAAGATTGCTGGCTCTCAGACTATTATACACCTGTCAGTAATACATCCAACTGGTTAGTTTATTTGCAGGTAATCTTCCAGTCTTTAACCTCTCTTTGGATGTCAGCAGCATCCATTTTTTTAGCTTTATTTTTATATTTTTCCACAACGCCTGAATTGAATAACTTAATGTCAACCCACAGATTTCACAAAAAGTAACGCTGGTGATTCAATCTTATCTGAAGTTGTTGTATTGTTCTTGTAGATGTTAATTTGCATTGAATTATTTAGAGGTAGGGAATTATTTACGTGAGTAGGGAACAGAGACGTTGCGTCGGATGACGAGAATGGGGTTTCACTTAGAAAGCCTATCGACGAGTATTACAAAACGAGCCAATGGTAAAGAAATGCCATGGGTCTGCGGTTTTTGCATAGCGTATCTCCACCTTACTTCATGGGTATAAAAAGAGGACGCCGCAACATGAAAGTATGTTTCTTCGATGAGGAGCCAAGACTGAACACGGCTGTTTCAGTGATACAGCTGAAGTGGCAGGGAGACATAACGTCTCCGTTACCTACTCAGGGAACGAGGGTTAAATACGTAACCGACACGTTCCCTTTCGTAGTCACTCTGAGTTGCGTCGGATGATGAGAATGGGGTCCCTGTACAATCACGCCACCTTCACAGCTGTCTTCCAGTGCCCTGCGAAAGTCTGATCTCCCTGTTATGATATTGGCACGGATGAAGGAGTCCTACTTAACACAGGAATACCAAGGTACACTGGGGAGCATATCTCAGAGGAAATATGCCACAGTATGCCTACCCATAGGGAGGCTTCATATGGAGGAACACTGGAGTAACCAGCCCGTGGGGTGGCAACTTTCAACTCCAGGAGTGGCAAGGTGGCCTGCCAAGGGAAAGACACATGCTCAAGGAGGCTTACAGTGGAAATACACATGTGGGGGTTGCCCAGAGGAGGAAACATGCACACGGAGGCACCTAGCTGACGCACAGGCAATAGATACTGGCGCCAGCGTCAACAGTGCTGGAGGAACTCAGGGTTTCAAAGAGGAAGGCTCACCTGAGGAGAATATCGCACGTATTCAATCTGTAGAGTGGAATGGCGAGCAAGCGAAGACACCTGAGCAGGTCCAGTACTAGCTGGTTGAAGCGAGTACACAAGAGGACACAGGCTCCACTAGGAGATTATAAAATCTGGAAAATGTTATGGGTGTCGCCCAGCCTGCAGCTCTACAGATGTCTGCCAGCAAGGAGTCATGCTGTAGAGCCCAAGAGGAAGCCACACTCCGGATGGAGTGTGCTGTCACACCAAGGGGCCACTATCCAGTGGGACAACTTCTGCTTTGAGAGAGCCTTTCCCTTCATTCTCCCTCCAGAACAGGCAAAGAGCTGGTCTGAGGTCCTGAAACACCTTGTTCTGTCTACTTAAGCACAAAGTGTACATACTGGACAGAGCAGTGCCAAGGCTGGGTCTGCCTCCTCCATGGGTAGTGCTTGCAGGTTCACCACCTGGTCCTGGAAGGGAGTGGTAGGAACCTTGGGTACATATCCAGGCCGGGGTCTCAGGATCACGTGAGAGTAACCTGGCCCGAATTCTAGGCACGCTTCGTCAACGGAGAATGCATGCAGGTCCCCTACCCTCTTGATGGAGGCCAGTGCAACCAGGAGCGCTGTCTTAATAGACAGAAACTTAAGTTCAACTGATCACAGAGGCTCAAAGGGAGCCCTCTGCAGGGCATTTAAAGCCACTGAGAGGTCCCAAGAGGGAACGAGAGAAGGAGCGAGGAGGATTCAGTCTCCTCGCTCCCCTCAGGAACCTGAGGATCAGGTCATGCTTTCCTAGTGACTTACCTTCAACTGCTTCGTGATATGTGGCGATAGCGGCCACATACACCTTTTAGGGTGGATGGAGACAGCCTTCACTCCAACCCATCTTGCAGGAAGGAAAGCACGACATTGATCAGGCATCTCCGGGGTCTTCTCGGTGAGACAGAAAGATTCCACTTCCAAGAGGTTCAACTTCAATGCATAGACATGTCTCGTTGATGATGCTCTAGCGGAAGTGATGGTAGCCGCCGCCGCAGGTGGCAGGGTACTCAAACCTGCCTTATCCAGGAGCCACACGGGGAGCCTCCAAAGATCGGGACGAGGGTGCCCCATCTCTGAGAAAGGAGGTCCTTCCTCAGAAGAATTGGTCAAGGAGGTGCTGTCGCGAGGAGTATCAGTTCGGAGAACCAGGTCCAGGTGGGCCAGTATGGTGCAACCAAAATGACCCGCTCTTTGTCCTCCTTGACAGGGTCCGTGCGAGAAGGCTCACTTGGGGAAACGCATATAAGCGGAGGCCCCGTGGCCAGCTGTGCGCCAGTGCATCCATGCCGAGCGTGCCCTTGGACAGTGAGTAATACAGGGTGCAGTGGGATGAGTCGTGGGAGGCAAACAGGTCCTCATGTGCTTCGCCAAACTGATCCCAAATCAGCTGGTCCGACTGGGGATGGAGTCGCCATTCGCTGGAGATGGGCCGAAAACAGCTTGTCGGCTGCAAAGTTCCGATCTCCTAGAATATAATAGCACGAAGGGACCTCAGGTGCTTCTGACTCCATAAGAGGAGGTGGCGTGTGAGTTGCGACATACGGCGGGAGTGTAGACAACCTTGGCGGTTGATGTACGCTACTGTTGCGGTATTGTCTGAACGGACTAGTACGTGTTGACCCTTGTGCAGCATCCAAAAATGGTGCAGGGCAAGGCATACTGCCAGCAACTCGAGGCAATTGACATGCAGAAGGCACTGGGATCCTGTCCAGGAGCCCGCGGCAGCATGTCCGTTGCACATGGCGCCCAAGCCCCTGGTGAGATAACAACATGTCTGGAAACTCATTTTAGGGGCACTCCGGCTCGTAGAAAACTGAGGTTCCTCCACGGGGTGAAGGTCTGACAGCAGGTCGCTGGGACTCAGAACGTGCCATGATGCCATGCCCACATCAGGACTCAGTCGCGAAGCCAAAGCTGAAGCGGTCTCATGTGAAGCAATCTGAGCAGCGTTGCCGCGGCTGCAGATGCCATATGCCCCAGGAGCCTCTGCACGGGGCAAAGTTACTCTTTTCCCAGTTGACCCGAAGGCCCAGACGAGCTAGATGCCGGAGCACTGGTCCCTGTGTTCGCAGATCTGGTCTCGAGAGTGAGCTAAAAAAAAGTCAGACGCCGAGATAGTTCAGGATGCGAACCCCATATTCTCATGGAGGAATATGGGCTAGCCCGAATGGGAGAACAGCGTACTTATATGCGTGCCCCCGACAGCAAAACGTAGGTACGGTCTGAGTCGAGAGAATGGACAAAAGAGTAGGCGTCCTTCAGGTCAAATCGCTGCAAACCAATCCTGTGGCCAGAAACATTCGAAAATGCGTTTGGCCAGGAGCATCTTGAACAGCAGCTTGTGAAGCGAGCAGTCCAGATGTGCAGGTGCAGGATTGGTCATAACCCACCGGCCTCTCTGGGACAATGAAGCATGGGCTGTGAAGCCAGACCTCATTTCGATCGTAGCAATGGACTCCACAAAAGCGGGGAGGAGATTGTGCAAACTGAATCGCAAGTTGAGTCTGATGGCTCGTGTGACCCAGCGGGACAGGTTGGGAAGCTCAGAGAGGCTCCCAAAGACTGTGCCAGCAGGGCCACATGAGCCACAGACGTCCCCTCGGAGGTGCAGCGAAACGGAATGACCGGCCCGGAAGTGTACGATATAGCGGCCCGGAGTCGGGGCACAGTCAAACCGCACCCTGACAGGAGGCCAGGGGTCTGGCGACAGAACGTGATGAGAGTGATACGGCCCGGGGGCGGCACACACTGTCATCGGAGCTCTGGGACAGAGGGGGATAAGTAAGCGAGGCTTGTAGGTCGCGCGCACTGTCATCCGCGCCCTCTGGTGCTGGGGGCCGGGCGGGAGGGGGGTGGAGTCGAAGGAGGGCGCATTCGGCAGCAAGCGGACTGAAGCATCTGAGCCGGTGGCTGGTTGGCAGCAGATGGCCGCGGGGTCAGAAAAAATTGCCACAGTCCACTTCTGGGCGGCCGAAAACTGTTGGGCAGAGTCCTCAACCGCGCCGCCAAAGAGGCCAGCCTGGGATATGGGGGAGTTGAAGAAACGGGTTCACTCAGCCTCGCGCACATCAACAAGGTTAAGCCAGAGACGTCTGACCACGCATGTGGACATCACCTGACTCAGGGAGCGTGCGGCTCATAGAGCAAAGTCGTTGACGGCAGGCAGCTCAAGGATGAGCCCTGAATCAGCCCTACCCTCGTGCATGTCATTGAACACCCAAAAGGATGGCAATAACAAGACTTTATAGGGAGTGGGGACATAAGGGGACGACTTTGTGGGGACATAAGTGTTGCCACAGAACACTCCACAAGGGGGAACCCCAGTGTACCCTAGGCCGCAGTCTCTACGAGGGCAGAGAAGGCGGAAGAGGGCGGTGAGCAGTCGCGAAAAGTCAAAGGAGACTTCCACGATCTCATGACCTCTTCATACACACCCGGGTAGAAAGGATTTGGGTTCGCCACCCCCAAAAACCAATCATCATCCTTAGGTGCTCGAAACATGACAGAAGGTTCCACACAAGCCTGATACTCGTGGCAGCCCGGGACAGCATAGCTGTGAACTCTGGATCAAACTCGTTATGCTAGCACATCCTGGGACAGCTGCACAGACGAGCCATCATCTCTAGAGGACTCCATCTCACCTTGTGATGCAGCGATTATACATGATTTCATCAGCCGGGGGGCCAAATGAGACTCACTTGGGACCACACGGGTTAAAATGTAAAAGACGGGGTGTGGACCGAGGAATTTTCGTTGGTTTAGTTCCAGACCTGCCGTCTTAGGTCACCCTGGCCACCAGCCGAAGTATTATCTCATGTGGAGAACAATAGATTGGGGTTTGGATGAGGGGACTCTCACTCTATTGAGCTCATCGAGTCTCGACCGGTACATTGCAGTGGTCACGTTCCCGCTGGGAGAACGTGACACACCCACGAACACATCAAAACAGTGCTCGTGCCCATCAGCTAAATATATCAGAATACCGCAGTCAGAAATACATGGGCAGATCGTCTTTAGAAAGACGCATCTTTAAAATGACGTGCCGCGTGCACGCTCTTTTTTTGAGAGAAAAGCTTGCAGTAGTGCTTGCAACATGCTGTTCAATTCAGCAGGCAGGACTATGAAATTTGCTGGAATTCGCCATCACACCAACACTGACTGGAAGCTGCTCATCTGGAAGATTCTCGAAGATAGTCAGAGAATAGGCTGCAGGAGTGAAGAAAATTCTTGGCTCCGAAGCAAAAACATACCTGCATGTTGCGGCATCCTCCTTTTTATACAAATGAGGAAAGGCGGAGATACGCTATGCAAAATCCGCAGACCCATGGCATTTCTTTGCCATTGGCTCGTTTTGTAATACTCGAAGTCGATAGGCTTTCTAAACAAAACCCCATTCTCGCCATCCAACGTAACTTGGAGTGACTACGAAAAGGAACTATATTTCCTTTTCTTTATTTCCACAGCTGATGTGTGCAGATTTTCTTTGCTATTTTCTTTAAAAAGTTGTTGTTGGTGGTGGTGGTGTGTGTGTGTGTGTGTGTGTGTGTGTGTGTGTGTGTGTGTGTGTGTGTGTGTGTGTGTGTGTGTGTGCGTGCGTGTGTGTGTGTGTGTGTGTGTGAAAAAAAACTGAAAAAAATACAAATGTCATTGAATACAAATAAAAATGAGTGTTAAATATATACTCTATCAAAAAACCTCTACCTAAATGATATTTGCTTTTTTCAGGATTAACAAGGGCCCAACAAAGGGTTTTGAGAAGGATGTGGGGTCTAAGACCACTCACCGTATTATCTACCCCGAGAGCGCTGTGGACATGGACAACTCCACCCATCTGGTGCTGATTCCGTTCAAGACTCTGGATTTGCAGTGGCTCATTAGTGTCTTTACTTCCAAACACATTGATCGGTAGGACCAGTTTAACTAATTAACATGCATGACATGCCATTAAGAACTGGGGGGGGGGGGGGGGGCCTGAAAGGGCGAAGGCCCTATTGTTTTCCTTGTGATTATTAGGGCCCAAGCCCTGAAAGGGCGAAGGCCCTATTGTTTTCCTTGGGATTATTAGGGCCCAAGCCCTGAAAGGGCGAAGGCCCTATTGTTTTCCTTCCGATTATTTTTAGGGCCCAAGCCCTGAAAGGGCGAAGGCCCTATTGTTTTCCTTGGGATTATTTTTCTTTACTATTATTATTATTATAATAATTATTATTTTACTACCTTTTGGGCACTTTTGGGGCCCTTAACGTGCTCGAAAACTCTTGAAACTTTGCACACGGGTCAGAACCCGCGGCCATCAGAGCCGGGCTGAAGCTGGTACCCGGGCGTGGTAGGGCGGCTCGTCAGCGCCCCCTGGAACGGGGTCCGAACACTTGGTCCATAACTCAAACACGCTTGTATGTAATAATATGAAACTCGGTACACATGTTGATCTCATCGTTTCATCTATACCTCACACTCTTACTTTTTACCCCAGCCCAACAGGAAGTCGGCTATTGAGGTTTGTTTGTAAAACGCTCGCAATGGAATGTCATATACTCCTCCTAGAGCTTTGATCCAAATTCGACGAAACTCGGTCAGCGTGAAGTCAAGACATTGAGGATGAAAGTTTGCGAGGGGATTTTTTATATCTCGAACGGTTTGTCCGTGGCGAGGAAACGAAATCATGGCGAGAAACGTGAAACAGGAAGTGTGTTATAACTTCAGCATACATTAACTGATCTTGATGAAACTTCAGCAGTGTGTTCGCTGTAAGAGGACGATCACATGGATGTGACTATTGTGAGTCAAAGTTATAGCGCCACCAACTGGCAGCAGGAAGTGTGTCACTTTCAAAATGCTTTGATATCACCCTTTTATTTTTACCCGATTTGCTTCAAACTTCATATGTATAATGTAAACATACGGCAGATGTAGACCTGTGAATGGATTTTTAATATCTTTGAAACTGTTGCCGTGGCGACGCATCAAACTTTACCCTTCTTTTAGGATGCTTTTTGGATGCTTTTGAGACCCTTAGCATGCTTCAAATTGCATGAAACTCGACAGACACATCACATTTATTAGCCAGTAGACACGTGCAAAGTTTCAGAAACGGGCGTGGTGAGGGCTCAGTAGCGCCACCTTTTGACAAAAGTGGGGTTGTTAGTTTTAACTAGAGTTACAAAAATTGGTATGTATATTGAACTCCTCGAGCCGGACAACTTTCTAATTGACACTTATTAGCTAGGACCCACAGAAAGTCAGATATTTTTGTTTGAATATGGCCACTCTGAGCCTACATGTCTCTGTGTCTCTGTGTCTTTGGCTGGCTGGCTGACTGGCTGGCTGTCTGTGTGTGTGTGTGTGTGTGTGTGTGTGCAGGGGGAGGGGGCTTAACCATTTCACTGCTGTGTGTATGACCTGCATAAAGAAAATACATTTCTCAAGCCTGGTAATTTTTAAATAAGTTTTTATTTTTATTTTTTATAAGTAAAGGCATATAACTAGTTTAATTGTAGTGAATTGACAATAGTTTTATATAATTAGTTTATTAATCAGATTAACTTGGTCAATAAACTTGGTCTGAAAATTTGGTCCATAAATCAAACACACTTGCATGTAATAATATGAAACTTGGTACACATATAGATCTCATCGTTTCATATATACTTCACACTCTTACTTTTTACCCCAGCCCAACAGGAAGTCGGCTATTTAGGGTTGTGTTTAAAACACATGCAATGGAATTTAAATTATTGCTCCTAGAGCACTGAACCAAATTCGACGAAACTCGATCAGCGTGAAGTCAAGACATTAAGGATGAAAAAGTGCCACGGGATACCTCGAACGGTTTGGCCGTGGCGAGGAAACGAAATTATGGCGAGAAACATGAAACAGGATGTGTGTTATAACTTCAGCATACATTAACTGATCTTGATGAAACTTCAGCAGTGTTTTTGCTGTAAGAGACCGATCACATGGATGTGACTATTGTGAGTCAAAGTTATAGCGCCACCAACTGGCAGAAGGAAGTGTGTCACTTTCAAAATGCTTTGAAATCACTCTCTTATTTTTAACCGATTTGCTTCAAACTTCATCTGTATAATGTAAATACACGGCAGATGTAGACCTGTGAATGAATTTTTGATATCTTTGATACTGTTGCCGTGGCAACGAAACAAACTTTAACATTCTTTTTTGATGCTTTTGGGACTGTTAGCATGCTTGAAATTGCTTGAAACTCAACAGATACATCACATTTATTAGCCAGTAGACATGTGCAACTATGGCAAAAGATTAAAGTAATGTGAAAAAAGTAAACACTAAAAGCCTCATATCTTCTAAAAATGTAATTATACATCATTTGTTTCTAAATTAAATTATACAAATATTATAACTTCCCCAATTTTTCCCTTTTTTCATTTAAGAATTATGTTTACGTTCAAAAACAGCCAGAATTGTTGTAAAATTCAGAAAAAAAATAATAATCTGAGTCATACGTAGTGCTATACTGCCCTCTTGTGTTCAATATCAGGTAGGCCTATTGTGTATATTCCCACCGGTTAATCAACGTGTGACTCCGCTGGGACTTGGGAGCTTTTAAATCGCTTACTTAAAACCGAAAGTCAAAATACGGATGTCCGCACAAGACATTAATGGTGTGGAGTAGAGCGAGCATTTTAAATAAATTCCTATTAAGTAGGATTGAACTAAACAGAAAGAATGTTCACTCTGTTCTGCTGGTTCCTCGCTGGTGGATCATATGATTACTTTGTCATAATCTATGACAAAAATGCTATTATAAACTATATTAATAATAGATAATACACATTGCTCTTATTTTTAAAAAATACATTCTTGAAAAACAAGATAACAAAAATCATAAAAAGATATAGCCATGGCTGCTATAAATGTTTGAAATGCATAGGACAGATGTTTAATGACGCAGCAACATATAATTGAAAGGCAATTAATAATCTGTCATTACGTCACTGCATTATGATATTACGGCTCTAATACGGTGCAGCACAAAGCACTTATGTGCATCCCGAGCGGAGAATGATGTGCTTGAAGCCACATGAAGTTACAGCGCATTGAGTCCGTATTGAAAAGTTCAAAGCACAAAGGAAATACATATTTATGAACAGTGTATTATACATTATCTATCTATGCAATAGTTTATTGAGCCTTTTCTTTTAAAGGTTTTAAATTTCAGTTACTGTGTGCGTGAAGAACAATTATAGTGCTCTGACTCTAGTGTTGTGATCTAACCGACAGCGTCTGACACCCGGTAGAAAGTAACACGATTAAGTTACAGCAATAAAGTCCAGCAAGAAAAAGTTTCTTCATTCGAAAATATAGACCTTTATCTTAAAGACCCAGTATAACAGGATTAACATTGAATCATCTTGAAGATCGTTTCATCATTGACTGTAACCGAATGCGACGTGCTGTTTGAATGCTGAATGGAGAATGACTGACAGGCGCAGAGAGGGAAAAGTTTACGTGTTCTTGAATTTAATGACTTAAATATTAATTTCTATATCACATAATAGCTTCAGAACACTTATAATACAGTACACAAAAACTTTATGGTACTTTAGAAAGTTTTTGTGCCTTTGTGCCTAACATAGAATAGTATATGCACAATATAGAATTTGAATCAGCCTCGTCAAAGATGGCAGTGTCAGAGCCGATACCGATCCTGAGTATCTAATCGGCGCACTTCTTTTCAACAGTCAAATTTAAATTGAAATTGCTTGAAACTCAACAGATACATCACATTTATTAGCCAGTAGACGTGCAAAGTTTCAGAAGGACTAAATAGCGCCACCTTTTGACAAAAGTGGGGTTGTTAGTTTTATCTACAGTTAAAAAAATCTGTATATACATTTTACTCCTCAAGCCGGACAACTTTCTATTACATAGTCATTAGCTCGGACCAAGAGGAAGTCCGATATTTTGGTTTGAATATGGTGAGCCTCTCTCTGAGCCTACGTCCCTGTATGGCAAGCCCTTTTAACATTTAAAAGCTAAGTTTGCCTATCCGGAATTAACATTGTAGATATCAACAACGTCTTTCTGTCTAGTCGTAATTACATTTTGGATAGTTTGTATTATCATTTAAGATATCTGTAACATAATTTTGACTAGTCGAAATGACAGAGTATGGCAAGCCGTTTTAACATTTAATCATGAAAGGGCCAAAGCCTTCGGCACCGCCACCCGGGTGCCTTTAGGTAACTAAAGGAACCGGGGTTGCGGTGCCACCGGCTTGGGCCCGCCATCGCTGCTCGCAGCTATATTGTTTTCCTTGGGATTATTTATTAGGGCCCAAGCCCTGAAAGGGCGAAGGCCCTATTGTTTTCCTTAGGATTATTATTATTATTAGGGCCCAAGCCCTGAAAGGGCGAAGGCCCTATTGTTTTCCTTAGGATTATTCTTTTCTATTATTATTATTTTTCTTACGACTATTCGGGCACTTTTGGGGCCCTTAACATGCTCGAAAACTCTTGAAACTTGGCACACGGGTCAGAACCCATGGCCATCAGAGCCGGGCTGAAGCTGGTACCCGGGCGTGGCAGGGTGGCTCGTCAGTGCCCCCTGGAATGGGGTCCGAACACTTGGTCCATAACTCAAACACGCTTGCATGTAATAATATCAAACTCGGTACACATGTTGATCTCATCGTTTCATCTATACCTCACACTTTTACTTTTTACCCCAGCCCAACGGTAAGTCGGCTATTGAGGGTTGTTTGTAAAACACACGCAATGGAATGTGAAATACTCCTCCTAGAGCTTTGATCCAAATTCGACGAAACTCGGTCAGCGTGAAGTCAAGACATTGAGGATAAAAGCTTGTGTGGGGGATTTTTGATATCTCAAACAGCTTGGCCGTGGCGAGGAAACGAAATCATGGCGAGAAATGTGAAACAGGAAGTGTGTCATAACTTCAGCATACATCAACTGATCTTGATGAAACTTCAGCAGTGTGTTCGCTGTAAGAGGAAGATCACATGGATGTGACTATTGTGAGTCAAAGTTATAGCGCCACCAACTGGCAGCAGGAAGTGTGTCACTTTCAAAATGCTTTAAAATCACCCTTTTATTTTTACCCGATTTGCTTCAAACTTCATCTGTATAATGTAAACATATGGCAGATGTAGACCTGTGAATGGATTCTTGATATATTTTAAACTGTTGCCGTGGCAACGCATCAAACTTTACCATTCTGTTAGGATGCTTTTGAGACCCTTAACATGCTTTAAATTGCATGAAACTCGACAGACACATCACATTTATTAGCCAGTAGACATGTGCAAAGTTTCAGAAACGGGCGTGGTGAGGGCTCAGTAGCGCCACCTTTTGACAAAAGTGGGGTTGTCAGTTTTAACTAGAGTTACAAAAATTGGTATGTATATTGTACTCCTCGAGCCGGACAACTTTCTAATTCACACTTATTAGCTAGGACCCACAGAAAGTCAGATATTTTTGTTTGAATATGGTCTGGTTCACTCTGAGCCTACATGTCTCGGTGTCTCTGTGTCTTTGGCTGTCTGTGTGTGTGTGTGTGTGTGTGTGTGTGTGTGTGTGTGTGCCTGTGTGTGTGTGTGTGTGTGTGTGTGTGTGTGCAGGGGGAGGGGGCTTAACCATTTCACTGCTGTGTGTATGACCTGCATAAAGAAAATACATTTCTTAAGCCTGGTATTTTTTAAAATAAGTTTTTATTTTTATTTTTTATAAGTAGAGGCATATAACTAGTTTAATTGTAGTGCATTGACAATAGTTTTATATAATTAGTTTATTAATCAGATTAACTTGGTCAATAAACTTGGTCTGAAAATTTGGTCCATAAATCAAACACACTTGCATGTAATAATATGAAACTCGGTACACATAGATCTCATCGGTTCATATATACTTCACACTCTTACTTTTTACCCCAGCCCAATAGGAAGTTGGCTATTTAGGGTTGTTTGTAAAAAACATGCAATGGAATAATTTAAAGTACTTCTCTTGAGAATACAAAGAAATGTCACAACATAAAAAATTGCCTGGGGATTTTTGAAATCTCGAACTGTTTGATATCTTTACCATTCTTTCAGAATCTCTTCGGTTGATAGTTTAAACTCAAAATCATAAATAGGGCTATACTGCCCTCTTGTGTCAAATTATATTTCTATATTTATTACGTATGTAACAGAGGATGTTTTATTGCGAGTGTACACAAATATAGGTAAACAGTTTGCAGTCTGTTGTCCTGTATGAACAAATAACGGATTATGTTTCCACTGTTCACACACACACACACACACACACACACACACACACACACACACACACACACACACACACACACACACTCAGTTCAATCGCAGCTCCCTCCCCTCCTCTCTCTCTCTCTCTCTCTCTCTCTCTCTCTCTCACACACACACACACACACTTTCTGCGAGGCAGCGGCTTCAGAAGTGCGCGCGCTCAGAGGGAACTTCAACACACACTTCGACGTGCGCGCCTCTCTCTCTCTAGTGCGCACATAGACACACTCCAGCTTGAGAGAGACAGAGGCGCGCGCGTCAAAGTGTGTGTTTGTGTGTGTGTGTGTGTTAAAGTTCCCTCTGGGCTTGTGCACTTCTGAAGCCGCTGCCGCGAAGCGAAATAAGAAAATACCACGTAGAGGACTGACGCGAAATGTGTGGAAATCCATTTGATTGTAGTTTAATTGAGAAATAAATTCAGTGCTCTGGTCAACCGCTATAGAGTGAAAACTGATTAAAGTGGTGGAAATAATGGTTGATGGACACAGAACAGTAACAATTACACACCCACGTGTGAAGTCAAAATACATAATTAGTTTAAATCAATGTTTTTGTGTGGGGGGTAGGTTTAGGTATGATTACTATTAAAGAGTTCGCATATTCACTTTTCTTGAAAATATTTAGCTATTAGATCTATTCAAATGCTTCAGTTTGTTTTCATATTATAATAATATAATATGTCCACAAATTGAAGCATTTATTTTAAACTAATATATTATATCACTTCAAATATTTCAAGTTCAATTGGTTTTTTTATATTATATTAGGCCTCTTTTGTATTATATTATGAGCCTAAATAAAGAATCTAACAAAGGTATTGTTTAGGTTATATTAGGCCTACATTTTATTATATTTTAAGGCTAAATAAAGAACCTCACAAGGGTTGTTTAGGGCTCATTACCATTAAAAAGTTTGAAACCCCTTGCTAAAGAAAATATTGGAAATTCATAAGCAACAAACAATCATTTAACTTTGATGGTTTAATGCTTCCTGTACACAATTCATTGACTGTACAAAAATACTTTATGGTTTTCCCAAACCATCTCAGTGTAACAGCTTACTTTTCTTTCTTACTATATTCTTTTATTGTAAAGAATTGAACTGTCCTGCAAAAGATTTTGTAAATTTATTTTTCATAGTATTTAATGGTAAAGACTGTACAGTTAACAGCACTGGAAAAAAAATATCAGATAACCTAAAATGTGCTTGTCTTTCACAAATATGATTTAATACCAATACGTTACATTAAGGGTCAAATAAAATATAAATGGCACATTCAAGTTAAAAGTTACAAATGAATGTTGAAACCATTGTGTTTCTAAATATGATGTACAGGTCAGGTATAAAGAATATGTTTGCTCTGGTGGTCAAAAAATAGAAAAAAATTAGAGGGAACATTGAACTGTGTTCACGATCATAGGCCCTGTCCCAAATGGCACACTTCATATGAATTTTCAGTGTTGTATACTTATGTAATGCGTCCGTTAAATCCATGGCTGTCTGTAGGGTGTCTCATTTTTCATTTAGGTTTCAGAAGGTTGCTCAAGCTGGTACCTGGGCGTGGCAGGGGGGCTCGTCAGCGCCCCCTGGAACGGGGTCCGAGCACTTGGTCCATAACTCAAACACGCTTGTATGTAATAATATGAAACTCGGTACACATGTCGATCTCATCGTTTCATATATACTTCGCACTTTTACTTTTTACCCCAACCCAACAGGAAGTCAGATATTTGAGGTTGTTTTTAAAACGCAGGCAATGGAATGTGAAATACTCCTCCTAGAGCTCTGATCCAAATTCGACGAAACTCGGTCAGCGTGAAGTCAAGACATTGAGGATGAAAGTTTGCGAGGGGATTTTTGATATCTCGAACGGTTTGGCCGTGGCGAGGAAACTAAATCGTGGCGAGAAACGTGAAACAGGAAGTGTGTTATAACTTCAGCATACATTAACTGATCTTGATGAAACTTCAGCAGTGTGTTCTTGGGACTTGTGACTTGGACTCGAGTCGCTATTTTTATGACTTGTGACTTGACTTGACAAAAAATAAAATACTTGAGATTTGACTCGGACTTGGAAGTTAAAGACTCTGGACTTGACTTGAGACACGATGACTTGAATGACTTGAGTGTTAATCACATCATGTTTTCAGTTTGAATATAAAATATATAAATTATGTAAAAAAAAATAAAGTTGATCCAGCTGGAGCGCAGGCTGAGAATAGCGCTTTCATGACTGGATCACGAGATCATCAGTCATGCCCTCTCATACCTTACGCACACCACGCCCACTTACATCAGATATCACATCAACATGTCAGCCGGAGGGATACCGAGGGTCGTCGCTTTCGGGTTCAAGAATTTCTTACAACAAGATGGCAAAAGAACAGCGCTTTGCAAGACATGCAACGTTAAGATCGCGGACAGCCAGACGACAACCTCCAATTTCGTCCGTCATTTGAAGAGCCATTCTGCCCAGTAAGTGCTTGTCAATTTGTTAATGTTATCTGGTTAGCTCGTTCATTAGCTAATGTAAGTTAAAGGAGAACTCCGGCGCAAAATTACACATTGTTACCTAGTCAACCGTTATCTGAGATTTGTTTTCATGATTGCCGAATGTAAATAGTTTTATCTATAAAAACAGTTTAGCCTATAACGCTAGTATAACACTATATAGGGCATAGAGTAATGACAAATAAAAATCGCTTGTTATTACCACTAACAAGGCTCAAAATAGCCCCACACTAACATAATAAAGGTCCCTACATTCAAAACGAAGCATTGAGAACTTTGTCAGTGTCCATACAGTTTAATAAGAAGATATTTTATACACACAGTCAACTTCGCGAATACAGGAAGAAGCTCAGGGAGTTCAGTTTTCCTGTAGGAACCCCTAGCAATACTGCCCTACAAAAAAAATATCTGGGTTAAATTATGTCCCATTTCGGAGAGGCATTACCACATAATCTACCCATAACATGTTTTACTGGCTGGTATAAAAACTTTAAAGGCGTTTTTCTCTCTGTTTCTTTGTTTGTGTAGTTACTGCACTTTGCCATTGTAGCAACCTATAACGTTCCGGAGGGAGGATTTCTACAACTTGCTTGAACAGTTCCATTTTATTCTAAAAAAACAAATTTTAAACACACACCAGTCAACAATAAATCAGGTTATTAATATATTTTCTTAAATGCATTTTAATAATAAAAATAAACTAAAAATGTATTTTTATCAAACTTGACTGGGAGTAATTGACTCTGTGCACGAGAAAAATGCTAACTTCCGCCTTGAGGGCGGATGTTGGGTACTTCGGTTCCGGTTGCCGTTGTTTACATCCTACATCAGTGGACCGGCTATCTAAAGCTTAGCTATCTTAATATATTTGTCTAAAACTATGTTCGTTTGTTCATTGTCAAGTCAACCAACACAGTTTTCACTCATATTTGGGTGGAGCCAGGCGCTGCTGCATTGTGAAAAGTAAACGACATTTCACATTTTGTCACCGCACCCAAGCAGTCGCTTTACAGAGTGGAGCGTTGCGTATCCATGACAACTAGAAGGAAGTTTTTAGGCTACTAATTATTTATTATATTATACCCTTTAACCAGGAGAAGCCCCTGGGTTTATAACCTATTTTGCAAGGGAGACCTGTTTAGAAATATGTGTGAACAGCCTAATATGTGTTAAACAGCCTAACTTGATAACGAACGAACCAACGTCGGATACCTTTACTCCCTGTATGACATGTATAGTGGTTGTCAACACTGATCTGTATGACTATATAGATAGTGGTTGTCAACAACATAGCCTCTGAACATCATAAACAAAACAATGGCCAACACAAACTGTTCTGGAAAATGCACTTTCTAACGCATGATTTCGCATTTTTATAATGTATAGAGAGATATAACAGTTACCAAATCGCATAGCTTGAGCACGTAGCATGGCAACATTAATGTCCGAGTGATTCCACGTGTACCGCGTGTGTACACGCCGTCAAATGTCCGAGCGAAACAAAACAAAATGTAGTTCTTCATCTGGGGAGCGATATTTATTTTTTCTAGGATGGTAGGAGTGACGGGTAGGTTGGGGTTGAGGTAGGTCATATGCTATATATACAGTATATATATATATATATATATATATATATATACAATAATAACGTTAAGTCAACGGTATTCATAAACACGCTGAAAAGAGATTATGCGTGTTGATAGCATGCCAAAAATACGTGATACGTGTCATACATACGCAATTTCATGAGATCAGTCTGAGCATGGATGTTGTTGTGACTTAACGTTCCCTTCAAAATTATGCAAATACTGAGAAACGTAATATTTAAACCCCTTCTCTCTTGCTCTGGGGAGCTGGAGGAAAATCATTAGCAAGTCGATGAACATAATCGACTGTATTCGGCAAATGTTCAAGACATCTGGAGAAACATACATCCTCTACGTCGTCCATCAGGCTACCGGAAACTAGACACCCCATATCGGTTTCGCAGCCGGAACTAGCATATGCTAACGTGCACATAGTCCATTACTGGGAGTAAGTGAGTAATGTCTAATGCTTTTTGAAAACTTAAGGCTTTTTTCATAAAACAAGTCAGGACATCATCTCATTTTTGTATACATTTTTATTTCTTTAAATTAGTAAGCTACAGGACATCGTCTTTCAAAACATGAAAAGAGAAAAGTAAATGAATGCGTCATTGTACCCAAATGCACTTCCGAATGCGCCTCTGTCCATTTCAAACCAAACTGATGCCCATA
The DNA here is from genome assembly GCF_016745375.1 of Pimephales promelas. The sequence continues at coordinate 133,570 of NW_024121332.1, forward strand.
GATGCACGTTTAGAAGAGTTTCAATTGCATGGGAGGGAGTAGCCAGCTAGCTCTCTGTTTTGTTTGAACATCAACAGAAGTGATGTTACCCCGCCATCGCTGATACAACCTTTAACAGTCATGTTTTTGCTTCTTGAGAGAGAGAGAAAGTGTGTGTGTGTGTGTGTGTGTGTGTGTGTGTGCGTGTCTGTGTGTGTGTGTGTGTGTGTGTGTGTGTGTGTGTGTGTGTGTGTGGCTGACTGTAGATTTTTCCTGCAAGTTCTTGTCTTTTTGTATAACAATTTTGTATTTTTTTAAAAAAAAGACAAAATATGCATATAGCCCCAATCTTTTAAATGTATAGTTTGCTTTAAATAAAAGTAAGATACATTGGTAAACTACAAATTGGTAATTGAAGCTGAATGAATTTTAAATTCATGTGCTATATTTCAATATATTTGCTTTCCTTAATATTGTAAAACACTAACCTCATTCTCATCTGAATTACAAATATTTTTTTTCTGTATAAAATAATACTCTGATTAAAAAAGAAACATCAAACGTGTTTTTAGTCAATGTAGAATGTGTAACTTAAAAATAAACAGATTAGTGCTCTTTTTGAGGACAATCCTGTGTGGGGAGTGGGCGGTGGGATTTCTCTGTTGGGTGAGATTTAATTATTAAAATTTTTGTTTTTCAAGGTAGCATTCTAATCAGGTAATATTTTCTGTATTTATATATGTGTGTGTGTGTGTGTTTGTATGTATATATATTTTGCAAAGCCCTCACTGATGCAAGCTCCTCAGCACACTTATCTTCGACAGTCAAAGCGGGGTTTAAGTTTTTGCACGTTGTGCAGAATAACCCTCTTTATATATTTATATATATATATATATATATATATACTTAAAAAAGCGGGGGTTAAGTTTTTGCACGTCGTGCAGAATAACTCTAAAGGCACCATATATATACTTTAATATACTGTAGCTGCGAGCAGAGATGAAGGGCCAAAGCTGGCGGTTCCGCCATCCCGGTGCCTTTAGGTAACTAAACGCGGCTTTGCCTTCGTGCTTCGGTCATGTCGAAGAACCTTGGTCCCTCGCCCAAGCCCAGGTTTGGGGGCTTCTTGTCGACGCATAATGCTATCGATGGATGCTTCCCTCACAAGTTGGGGGTGATCATGAGTTGGTCGCTCGGCGAATGGTACTTGGCAGGACCATCTACCTTTTAGCACATAATTGGCTAAAAGTGATGGCGGTATTCCCGAAAATCTCAATACTTCCTGCCAGACCCTGGAGGTCACTATGTGTTTGTCCTTTCGGATAAAACACAGATGGTCTCGTATATCGGAGCAGATATCCTGTTGAGGCAGGGGCTGAGGCCCAGGGAATGGAGACTCACCCTCAGTGTTGTTTTTGGCAGCCCTTTTTAATTTTAGTCTTAGTCTTTTGGACGAAAATGATTTTAAGTTTTAGTCACATTTTAGTCACTTATAAACTTAATAGTTTTACTCAAGTTTTAGTTGACGAAAACACAAAAGGTTTTAGTCAAGTTTTAGTCGACGAAAACACCAAAAGGTTTTAGTCAAGTTTAATCAATTTTAGTAAAAAAAAAAGTAGTCTTTAACAAATTAATTTAGTTTAAAAAGTAGTGGAAATGGGCTTAGGTTTGACAGATTTAGCAAGTGTTGCAATTCATAAAACAAGCTAACCTTAAGACCTTTGTATAATAAAATAGACTTTCTCATTGATGGAGATGCAGTGCTGCCATTGCCAAGCTGTACTTCATTGTCACATTAGGCAGAAACCTTTTATCCCCATATTTCAAGTTATAGTTTTACCCCTGAATATTAAAAGCTATTTTCACCAGTTATCCCAGTAGGAATAAAGGAATGGTTTAAAGTTTAAACAGCAAAAACGTTGAGCTACTAGAACATTGTACACAGATAAAGTGGTAAGCGTGGAATCAAAAAAAAAAAAAAGCCAAGAATAAAAACATTCTTACTTTGGCAATTGTGGCTTTATTTGAGAAATTGCTAAAGTGCAATGAACAACGTAGTATGCAACAATAAGATGCATATTATTTGTAAACACAAAGTGGTTAATTCAGGAACAGTGTTGTTCGCATATTTAGTTCTTGTCGACTCTGCCTTTTTTTTTTTTTTTTTGGCATTTATATTATATTCCATTATTTTTCTCTCTACTAGTATTTTTATTCTTGTATTGTATTTTATCAAATAGCCCTTATTGTTTTGTATTGCTTGTGTATTGTATTGCATGTATTGCATTTTACTAAAAAAGCCCTTATAGGGACTAATGTTGTAAATTAGCTTTGGCTAAAAACATTGATACATGCATCAGATCACTGTCAAAGTGTATCTATGTTATCTGTATCTGTCCCTATCTAAATAAACTATAATAATAATAACTAGAATGTACATTTCCAGAGGAAAATGTGAAGTGGTGCTTGCAGTGGCAAAACTCACCACCCGGTTGCTAGGGTGTTCTGGGTGGTTGTTAGTTGGTTGTCAGGGTATTCTAGGTAGTTGCTATGCGGTTGCTATGCAGTTGCTAGGGTATTATGGGTGGTTGCCAAGGTGTTCTGGGTGGTTGCTAAGGTGTTGCTAGGTGGTTGCTAGGGTGTTCTGGGTGGTTGCTAGGGTGTTGCTAGGCGGTTGCTAGGGTGTTCTGGGTGGTTGCTAGGGTGTTGCTAGGCGGTTGCTAGGGTGTTCTGGGTGGTTGCTAGGGTGATGCTAAGGTGTTCTGGAAGGTTGCTAGGCGGTTGCTAGGGTGTTGCTCGGTGGTTGCTAAGGTGTTGCTAGGTGGTTGCTAGGGTGTTGCTAGGGTGTTCTGGGTGGTTGCTAGGGTGTTGCTAGGTGGTTGCTAGGGTGTTCTGTGTGGTTGCTAGGGTGTTGCTAGGTGGTTGCTAGGGTGTTGCTAAGGTGTTCTGGATGGTTGCTAGGCGGTTGCTAGGGTGTTATGGGTGGTTGCTAAGGTGTTGCTAGGTGGTTGCTATGGTGTTTGGGGTGGTTGCTAGGGTGTTGCTAGGTGGTTGGTAGGGTGTTGCTAAGGTGTTCTGGATAGTTTCTAGGTGGTTGCTAGGGTGTTGCTATGCGGTTGCTAGGGTGTTCTGGGTGGTTGCTATGGTGTTGTTAGGTTGTTGCTAGGGTATTCTGGGTAGTTGCTATGATATTACTAGGTGGTTGGTATGTGTTCACATATGGTTATTATAGAGTTTTTATATTTTTCATGGAATGATTTAACACTTAGCTAATCAATATTAGCATGTAGCTATTCACAGCTAGCATGTTTAGCATTTTGAAAGTTCTATGTGCTAGCATGAGTCAAAAGACCCAACCCCCATCGCGATACAATGTTCTGATGCTGAGATATAGCTCTTACAAAATGGTTGCTAGGGTACTCTTTTTGGTTGCTAGGGAGTGGCTTGGCAGCTGCCAATCATGAAGCTCCAAAGTCAATGTGAATGGATAAACCAACCCCCATCTCTATACGATTTTTTGATGCAGAGATATAGGTCTTGCAAAACGGTTGCTAGGGTACTCTGTTTGGTTGCTAGGGAGTGGCTTGGCAGCTTCCAATCATGAAGCTCCAAAGTCCATGTGAATGTATAAACTAACCCCCATCTCTATACGATGTTCTGATGCAGAGATGTAGGCCTTGCAAAATGGTTGCTAAGGTACTCTTTTTGGTTGCTAGGGAGTGGCTTGGCAGCTGCCAATCATGAATCTCCAAAGGCTGCTTGTCAGTATAATTGATATAATACAACTCCCAAGCCTGTATGACATTCAGAATGGAAGATATCCCTCTTTAAAATTTGGTTGCTAAGGTGCTTGATAATGGAAGCTAGGGTGTGGCCAGAAATTGTTGAGGTGATTTATGATTGGCTGTTTGCTACCCCGAGTCAAACGAGACCACCCTTGTGTTTCTATGACACTTCAATCCGGAGATATCCCTTTGATCTCTTTCAATGGAAGTCTATGGGAGTTGTTGCTAAGGTGCTCTATATGGTTGCTAGGGCGTGGCTTGATAACATCACAATTATCCTGAGAGACTGTTTGGTCGTCTGAGTAAAATGAGCCCGCCCCCTTGTCTCTATGACACTATGATCCAGAGCTATGTTCAATACAAAATCCCTATGCAATTTACCATAGTAGGAAAAACACATGCATTTGATGGGACGACCTTCACCATAGTAAGTCAATAGGGAAACTTTGGGGGCCACCTGCCCCCCAGGGGTGCAACTTTTACCCCATTGTGAGGTATGTTCTTACAGAGCCTGTCAGCCTCTTCAAATGTGGTAAATCCCAGGTTTCTGCGAAATCCTTGCTCTGAGCTACGAGTGGTCAAAGTTCATCGCAATGTTAAGTCAATGGGATTTTTCGGCCGCTTTTTCACCCCTGGGGCGAACATCGTACCCCCGATCCCTTATAAAAGTCATAGCACACCTCTCCTAAATGAGCCGGTCGATTTGACGCCTCACCCATGGGTCTGTGACAAAAGCTGCGGGAGGAGTAGCGCGCCAAAAAGCGGCGGAAGTTTAAAAAAAATAATAAGTATGCAAGATAACAATAGTGTTGCTTTGCAAGCACCACTAATAATAATGTGACAATATTAGATCTAAAGTATGATTATGAAAATGAGTAGGTCCTCCTGACACATGTTGTCTAACTCCAATAGAGTTCAGAATGTCTTTAAATGCCAATCCCAATGCATCTTTTTCATTATCTACATGGATATTAAAATCATTAACAATTAGCACTTTATCTGCAGCCAGTACTAACGGAGTGGAGTGGGAGCGGAGCGAGGAGTGGAGCGGCATGATTTTGAATGGAGTGCAGAGCCGATTGTTTAAAAGCGCTCCACTACCACTCTATCACAAGGATTCATGCCAGCGGCTCATTATAGAACTGCATTTTTAGTAAGGATTCACACATTAAACACATTATGCTAGCATGATACAGATGGATCACTCAAAAAAAAAAATGAACGTTATGATGACGCCGATGGACATGAGTGGCTGCAGGAGGTTATAGTTATCAAGCCTACTCAATATGATCGGGCAACATAATCTCATGAAAGTGCTTATCTATAGCACAAATTTTATTTCTTGGGCCATTTATATGCCAAAAAATAGTTTTTGTGTGCAAATGAAGCACACTAAACCCCTTGGTTAGGATAATGGGTGTGAAGTGCGTTTTTGCCATTAAGTGCGTATCGTAGGCTATGCACGAGAAAACGTCTCGGTTACGTATGTAACCCTCGTTCCCTGAGTAGGGAACGGAGACGTTACGTCAGAAGTGACGGAGATTGGGGGATTTCGCATAGAAAGCCAATCCTCTTCGAGTATTTAAACACGAGCCAATGGCATGCAATGCCTTGGGGCTGCGGAAATTTGCATAGCGTACTCCGCCCTACTCCGTGAGTATAAAAGGAGGAAGTGAACGCAACCGCAGTATGTCTTCGCTGAGGAGCCAAGACTGAACTCGGCATCTACCCAGCGATACAGCAGAAGTGGCAGGGAGACGTAACGTCTCCGTTCCCTACTCAGGAACGAGGGTTACATACGTAACCGAGACGTTCCCTTTCGTAGTCACTTCGAGTTACGTCAGAAGTGACGGAGATTGGGGGTCTGTGCCATCACGCCATCTTCAAACTGTCTTCCAGTGCCCTGCGAAAGACTGACCCCGAGCCTTACCTCTTTTTTTTTTTTTTTTTTTTTTTTGGGGATCCGACTTTGACACAGGATTACCAAGTTACACTGGGAAACATATCCCGAAGGGGACATGCTACCAGCTGCCTACCGAAGGGAGGACTTATGAATACACATATGGCCACATAGGAACACATATGGAACACTGGAGTACCAACCGCAGGTGGCTAGTACTAATTTAAACTACAGGGGTGGCAGATGGCTTGCCAAGGGAAGACACATGCTCAGAGAGGCTTACAGTGGATAATACACATGAGACGGTTATGGGGAACCGTGCGCCTGGAGGCACCTAGCTAGCATCCAGAGCAACAGCAGTGGTGCCCGCATCGTCGGTGCTGGAGGACTCAAGACTTCAATGGAAGAACTGAGGAAATATCGCACTTATCCAGTCCGGGGAGTGGAGTGGCGAGCAAGCGAAGACACCTGAGCGGATCCAGAACTGGCCGAAACGAGTACGTGAGAGGATACCGGCTCAACTCGCAGATTATAGAACCTGGCGAAGGTGTTGGGTGTCGCCCAGCCTGCAGCTCTGCAGATGTCTGTTAGCGAGGCGCCGTGCGCTAAAGCCCAAGAGGAGGCCACACTCCGAGTGGAATGGGCCGTCACACCAAGGGGGCACGGAAGGCCCTGCTGCTGGTAAGACAAAGCAATGGCATCCACTATCCAGTGGGACAGCCGTTGCTTTGAGAGAGCCCTTCCCTTCTGGCTCCCTCCATGACAGACAAAGAGCTGGTCTGAGGTCCTGAAACACTGCGTTCTGTCGACATAGGTGCGGAGAGCACGTACCGGACAGAGCAGTGCCAAGGCTGGGTCTGCCTCCTCCAGGGGCAGCGCTTGCAGGTTCACCACCTGGTCCCGGAAGGGAGTGGTGGGAACCTTGGGCACATATCCAGGCCGGGTCTCAGGATCACGTGAGAGTAAGCCGGCCCGAACTCCAGGCACGCTTCGTCAACGGAGAATGCGTGCAGGTCCCCCACCCTCTTGATGGAGGCCAATGCAACCAGGAGTGCTGTCTTCATGGACAGAAACTTTAACTCTACCGATTGCAAAGGCTCAAAGGGATGCCTCTGCAGAGCACTTAAAACTACCGAGAGGTCCCAAGAGGGTACGAGGGGAGGACGAGGCGGATGCAGCCTCCTCGCTCCCCTCAGGAACCTGATGACCAGGTCGTGCTTCCCTAAGGACTTACCTTCCACTGCTTCATGAGAAGCGGCAATGGCCGCGACGTAAACCTTAAGGGTGGAGGGCGACAGCCTGCGCTCCAACCCCTCTTGCAGGAAGGAAAGCACGACACTGATCGAGCATCTCCGGGGGTCTTCTCCGCGAGAAGAACACCAATTGACGAAGAGGTTCCACTTCAACGCATAAAGGTGTCTCGTGGACGACGCTCTTGCGGAAGTGATGGTTGCCGCCACCGCAGGTAGCAACGAACTCAAACCTGCCGGAGCCACACGTGCAGCCTCCAAAGATCGGGACGAGGGTGCCACAGAGTGCCCCGTCTCTGAGAGAGTAGGTCCGGTCTCAGAGGAATAGGCCAAGGAGGTGCTGTCGCGAGGAGCATGAGCTCGGAGAACCATGTCTTGGTGGGCCAATAGGGGGCTACCAGCAAGACCTGCTCCTCGTCCTCCTTGATCTTGCACAACACCCGTGCAAGGAGGCTCACTGGGGGAAACGCATACTTGCGTGGGCCCCGTGGCCAGCTGTGCGCCAGCGCATCCGAGCCGAGAGTGCCGCGGGTCAGAGAATAAAACTGGGCGCAGTGGGACGAGTCCCGAGAGGCGAACAGGTCTATCTGTGCCTCCCCGAACTCGTCCCAAATCAGCTGGACCGACTGGGGATGGAGTCGCCATTCGCCGGAGATGGGGCGGACCCGGGACAGCTCGTCGGCTGCCCAGTTCCGGTCTCCAGGAATGTAAACTGCACGAAGGGACCTCAGGTGCTTCTGACTCCATATCAAGAGGTGGCGGGCGAGCTGCGACAACTGGCGTGAGCGTAGACCCCCCTGGTGGTTGATGTACGCTACTGCCGTAGTGTTGTCTGAGCGGACAAGCACATGCTGGCCCTTGAGCAACGCTCGGAAGCGGTGTAGGGCGAGCCGTACTGCCAACAGCTCGAGGCAATTGATGTGCATGAGGCGCTGGGCTCCTGTCCAGGAACCGGCGGCTGCATGCCCATTGCACATGGCACCCCAACCCGTGGTAGATGCATCCGTGGAGACAACGAGATGCCTGGAAACTCGCTGAATAGGGACGCCGGTCCGTAAAAAGCTGAGGTTCGACCACGGGAAGAAGGTTCGGCGGCACGCTGGAGTCACTGGAACTCGGAGCGAGCCGCGATGCCATGCCCACCTCGGGACTCGATCGCGAAGCCACAGCTGAAGCGGTCTCATATGAAGCAAACCGAGCGGCGTTGCCGCGGCCGCGGATGCCATATGCCCCAGGAGCCTCTGAAAATGTTTCAGTGGAACCGCACTCTTGCCCTCGAACTGACGAAGGCAAGCCAGCAGTGAGTGCGCGCGCTCGTTCGTGAGCTGCGCGGACATGGCGACCGAGTCTATCTCCATGCCGAGAAAAGAGATCCTCTGCACGGGGCAAAGTTTGCTCTTTTCCCGGTTGACCCGAAGGCCCAGACGGGCTAGGTGCCGGAGCACCAGGTCTCTGTGTTCGCAAACCTGAGCTCGAGAGTGTGCTAGTATCAGCCAGTCGTCGAGATAGTTCAAGATGCGAACCCCGTGTTCGCGAAGGGGAACAAGGGCTGCCTCGACGATCTTCGTGAAGACGCGAGGGGACAGAGCTAACCCGAATGGGAGAACGGCGTACTGGTATGCCTGGCCCTCGAAGGCAAACCGAAGAAACGGTCTGTGTCGAGGGAGAATGGAGACATGGAAGTACGCGTCTTTCAGGTCGATCGCTGCAAACCAATCCTGATACCGAACACATTCGAAAATGCGTTTGGCCGTGAGCATTTTGAACGGTAGTCGATGGAGAGAACGGTTCAAAATGCGCAGGTCCAGGATCGGTTGTAACCCACCGGTCTTTTTGGGGACAATGAAGTAGGGGCTGTAAAACCCGGACCTCACCTCGGCTGGAGGGACCGTCTCGATTGCACCCTTCGCCAGCAGGGTCGCAATCTCCGCTCTCAAGACTGGGGCATTGCCACCGACCATCGTGAAACGAACTCCCGTGAAGCGGGGAGGAGACCGTGCGAACTGAATCGCGTAGCCGAGTCTGATCGTTCTGATGACCCAGCGGGATATCCCAGGAAGCGCTAGCCAGGCTTCCAGGAAATGAGCCAACGGGGTCATGCGAACCACAGACGTCCCCCCGGAGGGGCAGCGGTGCGGGTCGACTGGCACGCGTGCAGAGTTACCCCGCTCGGATGCGTCGAAGCCCGCTCCCCGACAGAAGGGACCAGGGAAAGCGGAGCGTTCTACGGGGGTCTGTTCTGCGGGGGTCTGGCGACAGAGGGAAGGGATTGGTGTAGCCCTGGGACGACACACGCACCCTTCCGCGCCTCAGAGACAGAGAGGAGTGTGTGGGCTGACGCACGGGGGCGTCAAGCGCACACCCACTCCAGTCTGTGAGCTCAGTGAGGATGTCAAGTCTTTCTTAACCAGTTCAGGGTGCTGCCCACCCGTGGGTGAGCAGCGGGGAGCTGAGAACAAAAGATTCTCCCCCGGCCCTCCACCGGGGAAGGAGGGGGCTGCTACCGCCTCCTGAGAAAGACTCGAGATCGTCACTGAGCGGCCCGTGTCAGGATCTTCGCTTGGCCTGGCGTTTAGCGGGGCGAGCGCCTGAGGGGGCTGTGACGCCGGCCTGCGGCCTCCTCGACGCCGGGGCCCGGGTGAAGGCTGCTGCTGGGCCGGGCGGGAGGGAGGGGAGCCGCAGGGGGCGTCCTCGGCGGCGAGCAGAGGGAGGCACCTGCGCCGATGACTGGTGGAGGCAGCAGCTGGTCGCCGGGGCAGGATGTGTTTAATGGCCTCCGTCTGCTTCTGGGCGGTGGAGAACTGCTGGGGCGAAGTCCTCGACCGCACCGCCGAAAAGGCCAACCTGGGAGAGCGGAGCGTCGAGCAGACCGTCCGCTCAGCGCTCCGCGTATCTGCCAGGTTGAGCCAGAGATGGCGCTCCTGAACCACCGAAGTGGCCATCACCTGACGACGGCGCGAGCGGCCACTTTCGTTGCCGGAGAGCAAGGTCAGTGGCGGACCGCAAATCTTTAAATGCCGTCGAGTCAGTCCCGCCTCTCGTGCATGTCTCTGAGCAGTTCGCTTGAAGACCTGCAAAGTGCTCATGGCATGCAAAGCGGAGGCCGGCTGTCCGCCGCTCATATAGGATCGCGCCGCCATAGCAGACGAGAACCACAGGCTTTGGATGGGTGCTTAGGAGGACCACGGGTGGAGGCGCTCTGTGGACACAGCTGCATCGCAACAGAGCGCTCCACCGGGGGCATCCCAGTGTACCCACGGGCGGCCCACCGTCGAGGGGGGAAGGCGGGGGAGAGATCGCGCTCTCGAGTGGACAAAGGAGCCCCCCAAGAGCGCGATAACTCCGCATGCAGCTCGGGGAAAAAAGGTATCGGAGTTGGCCGTGGCCTGCGGCGGCAGCTTTGTCCAGATACCAGTATCCATCCCGCGAGAGATCGGGGCAGATGGAGGTTTCCATTCTAGCCCGATACTCCCAGCGGCTCGAGACAGCATGGCCGTCAGCTCGGGATCTGACACGGGCAACGCTGGCACTCCCGAAGGGGGCAACGCAGCCGCATCTTCCTCTCCCGAGGACTCAAGCAGTGATAGACATCACATCATCATCTGGAGGCGCTGCTAGAAGCAGCCGGCGCGCCGAAGAGACAGCCGACTGAATCGAGCTGGCGCTCGCTGGCTTCACGCACTGAGGCGGGAGGTGTGGCCCGAGGAATCGTCGGGTCTCTATCCACACCGTCACCGTTAGATCGCCGGGGTCCCCGGGTCGACGGGCCCCCTTTCGTGAAGGAAGCCGATCGAGTAGGGGGACCGGGGCTCTCACTCTAGTGAGATCATTGAGCCTCGACCTCAGTGTGGAGATGGTCATGCTCCACAGAAGGAACATGAGTCATCCACGAACGCTGCTGCTGCATGCTGAATGCCCAGGCAACAAAGCAGCGTTCGTGACCATCAGATGATGACAGAAATCTACCACATCCAGAAGGGCACGGGCGAACCATCTTTAAAAAGACGTGCCGCGTGCAGCTCTTTCACTTTCACTTTTATGAGAAAGGAGAAATTCACTCTTTCAGCGCTGAGGCTACCAGGGAGAAGTGCAAAGTCTGGCAGACCACTGCTCAGATCGCAGGCAATGCAGAATCTCGCTGGGTACCGCCGTCACACCAACACTGAAGAGGACGCTCGTTTCGAAAAGAGTCTTGAATCAGCTTTTAGGAGTGAAGAGGTTTCTCTTGGCTCCAAAGCGAAAACATACTGCGGTTGCGTTCACTTCCTCCTTTTATACTCACGGAGTAGGGCGGAGTACGCTATGCAAATTTCCGCAGCCCCAAGGCATTGCATGCCATTGGCTCGTGTTTAAATACTCGAAGAGGATTGGCTTTCAATGCGAAATCCCCCAATCTCCGTCACTTCTGACGTAACTCGAAGTGACTACGAAAGGGAACTACTTATCATAGGCTATGCAAGCAAAAACTATTTTTGGCGTATAAATTGTACGAGACAAAATTTGTGCTATAGACACGCACTTTCATGAGATCGGACTGGATCGGGTGAAAGCACATTTTAAACTGGTAACACTTATTCACCAACACAATCGCTTTCTCACTAATGCATTGCATTCAAACAATGTAATCTTAGTACTGTCTATCGGTATTTGATTTTGAATGAGCAGAAATCTGTAAGAAATGTAGCGACCCATTGATAAATAACTGATGATGAAAACGTAGTTATTTTTCTTCTTTCCAAAAAAAAGTGCTCTGCAAAAAGCAGCAATGATATTTAATTTATAATGCTGATAACCTGTAATAAGTATAGCATGTCATAGGAAAAGTTTGCAAACTATCCAAATCCAATAAACCACATTGCAACTATTCTCCTTATGTTGTTTTTTTATTTTTATTTTATTTAATATGCCTATTAATTATGATGAGGAGTAGTTTTGTGAGATTTTAAAGCATACTTAAATACTTTATTTCGGAATTTCCTTGGGGAACGAACACGAAGCAGTGTTTCTGATACCAGTGAGCGAGGAGTGGAGCGTGACGGTAAATGGTGAACTCGGAGCGGAGCTGGAGCGGAGTGATTATATAATGCTCGGAGCGTGGAGGGAAATTGTTGCCGCTCCACTCCACTCACATACTCTGTAACTCTAATAGAAAATCAGCAAATTCTTTGATTAAAATCTAAATTGTGCCCTGGTGGCCTGTATACGCGTAGCCAGCACAAAAGTCGAATGGGATTTATCACTTACTCTACATAACATTACTGAAAGCACCAGCACTTCAAATGAATTATTTTTAAAAACTATATTTTTGAGTAATACTGAAGATATTGCTATAAATTACAGCAATTCCTCCCCCTTTTCCCGTTTAAATGAGACTTGTGCTTATAGTAGTAATCTTGCGGGGTGGACTCATTTAAAGTAATTTTAATTGTCTGGTTTTACCCAAGTTTCTGTCAAACACAGCACAACTAGGTTACGGTCTGTAATCATATCATTAACAAAAAAGTGCTTTTGAAGAAAGGGATCGAATATTCAACAACCCTTTACCATTTGTTTTTTCGTTGAATATCAATCAAATTTTTACCCTTAAATGGGTTTGAGAGTTTTTTGTATTTCCTAGTTCGGGGAACAGACAGTCTCTATATGATGATAGGTGAAAGAGGCTCTATGTGATGGGATTATTTGACCTCAGTGACGTGAGACAGCTAGCAGACAGTCGGTTTAGCCAGTCTGTCTGCTTCCTGACGTGAGCCCCATATTGTCATGTTTGAGCTCTAAGACCATGTGCCTATTACTGGAGAGAAGAGCAGCACCATCCTAGGAGGGATGAATGCCATCTCTTCTGAACAGGTCAGGTCTGCCCAAAAACTATATAGAGGACATATAACTATGTAGGGACAAACGATATAGAGAGCGGTGGTAACTCACTGTATCAGATGTCGGAGAGGTGATGGATATAAATGGAGAGGGCTCTCAGCAGATCAGTTGATGGGTTCCAAAGGAAAAGATGAGCAAAAACAAAACACCGAATACCAGCGGGAAGCGGCAGCACAA
>NW_024121333.1:0-58046 GCF_016745375.1 Pimephales promelas
AATCCAGAGTTTTTGAAAGATTGGAGAAACTTAATTTTTCGCCCAAAAACGAAAGGGGTAACACTGTCGTTTTTTTTTCGGGTCGAAATTTTGAATTTCGATATCTCAGCTCTGGAAGGGTCTAGAGCCTCCATTTTTGCACTCAGGTCAAAGTCTCGTGGCCCTCTATCATAATCCAGAGTTTTGAGAAGATTGGAGAAACTTAATTTTTCGCCCAAAAACGGAAAAAAAACGAAAGGGGTAACACTGTCGTTTTTTTTTCGGGTCGAAATTTTGAATTTCGATATCTCAGCTCTGGAAGGGTCTAGAGCCTCCATTTTTGCACTCAGGTCAAAGTCTCGTGGCCCTCTATCAGAATCCAGAGTTTTGAGAAGATTGGAGAAACTTAATTTTTCGCCCAAAAAAAAAAAAACGAAAGGGGTAACACTGTCGTTTTTTTTTTCGGGTCGAAATTTTGAATTCGATATCTCAGCTCTGGAAGGGTCTAGAGCCTCCATTTTTGCACTCAGGTGAAAGTCTCATGGCCCTCTATCAGAATCCAGAGTTTTGAGAAGATTGGAGAAACTTAATTTTTCGCCGAAAACGAAAAAAAACGAAAGGGGTAACACTGTCGTTTTTTTTCGGGTCGAAATTTTGAATTTCGATATCTCAGCTCTGGAAGGGTCTAGAGCCTCCATTTTTGCACTCAGGTCAAAGTCTCATGGCCCTCTATCATAATCCAGAGTTTTGAGAAGATTGGAGAAACTTAATTTTTCGCCCAAAAAAAAAAACGAAAGGGGTAACACTGTCGTTTTTTTTTCGGGTCGAAATTTTGAATTTCGATATCTCAGCTCTGGAAGGGTCTAGAGCCTCCATTTTTGCACTCAGGTCAAAGTCTCGTGGCCCTCTATCAGAATCCAGAGTTTTGAGAAGATTGGAGAAACTTAATTTTTCGCCCAAAACAAAAAAAAACGAAAGGGGTAACACTGTCGTTTTTTTTTCGGGTCGAAATTTTGAATTTCGATATCTCAGCTCTGGAAGGGTCTAGAGCCTCCATTTTTGCACTCAGGTCAAAGTCTCATGGCCCTCTATCAGAATCCAGAGTTTTGAGAAGATTGGAGAAACTTAATTTTTCGCCCGAAAACGAAAAAAACGAAAGGGGTAACACTGTCGTTTTTTTTCGGGTCGAAATTTTGAATTTCGATATCTCAGCTCTGGAAGGGTCTAGAGCCTCCATTTTTGCACTCAGGTCAAAGTCTCGTGGCCCTCTATCAGAATCCAGAGTTTTGAGAAGATTGGAGAAACTTAATTTTTCGCCCCCAAAAAAAACGTAAGGGGTAACACTGTCGGTTTTTTTTTCGGGTCGAAATTTTGAGTTTCGATATCTCAGCTCTGGAAGGGTCTAGAGCCTCCTTTTTTGCACTCAGGTCTAAGGCTCACGACCCTCTATCAGAATCCAGAGTTTTGAGAAGATTAGGGATACTTAATTTTTCGCCGAAAAAAAAAAACGAAAGGGTAACACTCGTTTTTTTTTTCGGGTCGAAATTTTGAATTTCGATATCTCAGCTCTGGAAGGGTCTAGAGCCTCCATTTTGCACTCAGGTCAAAGTCTCGTGGCCCTCTATCATAATCCAGAGTTTTGAGAAGATTGGAGAAACTTAATTTTTCGCCCAAACATGAAAAAAAAACGAAAGGGGTAACACTGTCGTTTTTTTTTCGGGTCGAAATTTTGAATTTCGATATCTCAGCTCTGGAAGGGTCTAGAGCCTCCATTTTTGCACTCAGGTCAAAGTCTCATGGCCCTCTATCAGAATCCAGAGTTTTGAGAAGATTGGAGAAACTTAATTTTTCGCCCCAAAAAAAAAACGAAAGGGGTAACACTGTCGTTTTTTTTTCGGGTCGAAATTTTGAGTTTCGATATCTCAGCTCTGGAAGGGTCTAGAGCCTCCATTTTTGCACTCAGGTCTAAGTCTCATGGCCCTCTATCATAATCCAGAGTTTTGAGAAGATTGGAGAAACTTAATTTTTCGCCCAAAAACGAAAAAAACGAAAGGGGTAACACTGTCGTTTTTTTTTCGGGTCGAAATTTTGAATTTCGATATCTCAGCTCTGGAAGGGTCTAGAGCCTCCATTTTTGCACTCAGGTCAAAGTCTCATGGCCCTCTATCAGAATCCAGAGTTTTGAGAAGATTGGAGAAACTTAATTTTTCGCCCAAAAAAAAAAAACGAAAGGGGTAACACTGTCGTTTTTTTTTTCGGGTCGAAATTTTGAATTTCGATATCTCAGCTCTGGAAGGGTCTAGAGCCTCCATTTTTGCACTCAGGTCAAAGTCTCATGGCCCTCTATCATAATCCAGAGTTTTGAGAAGATTGGAGAAACTTAATTTTTCGCCCAAAAATGAAAAAAACGAAAGGGGTAACACTGTCGTTTTTTTTTTCGGGTCGAAATTTTGAATTTCGATATCTCAGCTCTGGAAGGGTCTAGAGCCTCCATTTTTGCACTCAGGTCAAAGTCTCATGGCCCTCTATCATAATCCAGAGTTTTGAGAAGATTGGAGAAACTTAATTTTTCGCCCAAAAACGAAAAAAACGAAAGGGGTAACACTGTCGTTTTTTTTTTCGGGTCGAAATTTTGAATTTCGATATCTCAGCTCTGGAAGGGTCTAGAGCCTCCATTTTTGCACTCAGGTCAAAGTCTCACGGCCCTCTATCAGAATCCAGAGTTTTGAGAAGATTGGAGAAACTTAATTTTTCGCCCAAAAATGAAAAAAAACGAAAGGGGTAACACTGTCGTTTTTTTTTCGGGTCGAAATTTTGAATTTCGATATCTCAGCTCTGGAAGGGTCTAGAGCCTCCATTTTTGCACTCAGGTCAAAGTCTCGTGGCCCTCTATCATAATCCAGAGTTTTGAGAAGATTGGAGAAACTTAATTTTTCGCCCAAAAACGAAAAAAACGAAAGGGGTAACACTGTCGTTTTTTTTTCGGGTCGAAATTTTGAATTTCGATATCTCAGCTCTGGAAGGGTCTAGAGCCTCCATTTTTGCACTCAGGTCAAAGTCTCGCGGCCTTCTATCAGAATCCAGAGTTTTGAGAAGATTGGAGAAACTTAATTTTTCGCCCGAAAACGAAAAAAACGAAAGGGGTAACACTGTCGTTTTTTTTCGGGTCGAAATTTTGAATTTCGATATCTCAGCTCTGGAAGGGTCTAGAGCCTCCATTTTTGCACTCAGGTCAAAGTCTCGTGGCCCTCTATCAGAATCCAGAGTTTTGAGAAGATTGGAGAAACTTAATTTTTCGCCCAAAAAAAAACGAAAGGGGTAACACTGTCGTTTTTTTTTCGGGTCGAAATTTTGAATTTCGATATCTCAGCTCTGGAAGGGTCTAGAGCCTCCATTTTTGCACTCAGGTCAAAGTCTCACGGCCCTCTATCAGAATCCAGAGTTTTGAGAAGATTAGGGATACTTAATTTTTCGCAGAAAAAAAAAAAAAGGGTAAGGTTACTGTCGTTTTTTTTTCGGTCGAAATTTTGAATTTCGATATCTCAGCTCTGGAAGGGTCTAGAGCCTCCATTTTTGCACTCAGGTCAAAGTCTCGTGGCCCTCTATCATAATCCAGAGTTTTGAGAAGATTGGAGAAACTTAATTTTTCGCCCAAAAACGAAAAAAACGAAAGGGGTAACACTGTCGTTTTTTTTTCGGGTCGAAATTTTGAATTTCGATATCTCAGCTCTGGAAGGGTCTAGAGCCTCCATTTTTGCACTCAGGTCAAAGTCTCACAGCCCTCTATCAGAATCCAGAGTTTTGAGAAGATTGGAGAAACTTAATTTTTCGCCCAAAAAAAACGAAAGGGGTAACACTGTCGTTTTTTTTTTCGGGTCGAAATTTTGAATTTCGATATCTCAGCTCTGGAAGGGTCTAGAGCCTCCATTTTTGCACTCAGGTCAAAGTCTCGTGGCCCTCTATCATAATCCAGAGTTTTGAGAAGATTGGAGAAACTTAATTTTTCGCCCAAAACGGAAAAAAACGAAAGGGGTAACACTGTCGTTTTTTTTTTGGGTCGAAATTTTGAATTTCGATATCTCAGCTCTGGAAGGGTCTAGAGCCTCCATTTTTGCACTCAGGTCAAAGTCTCGTGGCCCTCTATCATAATCCAGAGTTTTGAGAAGATTGGAGAAACTTAATTTTTCGCCCAAAAACGAAAAAAACGAAAGGGGTAACACTGTCGTTTTTTTTTTCGGGTCGAAATTTTGAATTTCGATATCTCAGCTCTGGAAGGGTCTAGAGCCTCCATTTTTGCACTCAGGTCAAAGTCTCGTGGCCTCTATCATAATCCAGAGTTTTGAGAAGATTGGAGAAACTTAATTTTTCGCCCAAAAAAAAAAACGTAAGGGGTAACACTGTCGTTTTTTTTTCGGGTCGAAATTTTGAATTTCGATATCTCAGCTCTGGAAGGGTCTAGAGCCTCCATTTTTGCGCTCAGGTCAAAGTCTCACGGCCCTCTATCAGAATCCAGAGTTTTGAGAAGATTGGAGAAACTTAATTTTTCGCCCAAAAAAAAAAACGTAAGGGGTAACACTGTCGTTTTTTTTTTCGGGTCGAAATTTTGAATTTCGATATCTCAGCTCTGGAAGGGTCTAGAGCCTCCATTTTTGCACTCAGGTCAAAGTCTCACGGCCCTCTATCAGAATCCAGAGTTTTGAGAAGATTGGAGAAACTTAATTTTTCGCCCAAAAAAAAAACGTAAGGGGTAACACTGTCGTTTTTTTTTCGGGTCGAAATTTTGAATTTCGATATCTCAGCTCTGGAAGGGTCTAGAGCCTCCATTTTTGCACTCAGGTCAAAGTCTCGTGGCCCTCTATCAGAATCCAGAGTTTTGAGAAGATTGGAGAAACTTAATTTTTCGCCCCAAAAAAAACGAAAGGGGTAACACTGTCGTTTTTTTTTCGGGTCGAAATTTTGAATTTCGATATCTCAGCTCTGGAAGGGTCTAGAGCCTCCATTTTTGCACTCAGGTCAAAGTCTCACGGCCCTCTATCAGAATCCAGAGTTTTGAGAAGATTGGAGAAACTTAATTTTTCGCCCAAAAAAAAAAAACGAAAGGGGTAACACTGTCGTTTTTTTTTTCGGGTCGAAATTTTGAATTTCGATATCTCAGCTCTGGAAGGGTCTAGAGCCTCCATTTTTGCACTCAGGTCAAAGTCTCGTGGCCCTCTATCATAATCCAGAGTTTTGAGAAGATTGGAGAAACTTAATTTTTCGCCCAAAAACGAAAAAAACGAAAGGGGTAACACTGTCGTTTTTTTTTTCGGGTCGAAATTTTGAATTTCGATATCTCAGCTCTGGAAGGGTCTAGAGCCTCCATTTTTGCACTCAGGTCAAAGTCTCGTGGCCCTCTATCAGAATCCAGAGTTTTGAGAAGATTGGAGAAACTTAATTTTTCGCCCAAAAACGAAAAAAACGAAAGGGGTAACACTGTCGTTTTTTTTTTCGGGTCGAAATTTTGAATTTCGATATCTCAGCTCTGGAAGGGTCTAGAGCCTCCATTTTTGCACTCAGGTCAAAGTCTCGTGGCCCTCTATCATAATCCAGAGTTTTGAGAAGATTGGAGAAACTTAATTTTTCGCCCAAAAACGAAAAAAACGAAAGGGGTAACACTGTCGTTTTTTTTTTCGGGTCGAAATTTTGAATTTCGATATCTCAGCTCTGGAAGGGTCTAGAGCCTCCATTTTTGCACTCAGGTCAAAGTCTCGTGGCCCTCTATCAGAATCCAGAGTTTTGAGAAGATTGGAGAAACTTAATTTTTCGCCCAAAAAAAAAAACGAAAGGGGTAACACTGTCGTTTTTTTTTTCGGGTCGAAATTTTGAATTTCGATATCTCAGCTCTGGAAGGGTCTAGAGCCTCCATTTTTGCACTCAGGTCAAAGTCTCGCGGCCTTCTATCAGAATCCAGAGTTTTGAGAAGATTGGAGAAACTTAATTTTTCGCCCCAAAAAAAAAACGTAAGGGGTAACACTGTCGTTTTTTTTTCGGGTCGAAATTTTGAGTTTCGATATCTCAGCTCTGGAAGGGTCTAGAGCCTCCATTTTTGCACTCAGGTCTAAGGCTCACGGCCCTCCATCAGAATCCAGAGTTTTGAGAAGATTGGAGAAACTTAATTTTTCGCCCAAAAAAAAAACGTAAGGGGTAACACTGTCGTTTTTTTTTTCGGGTCGAAATTTTGAGTTTCGATATCTCAGCTCTGGAAGGGTCTAGAGCCTCCATTTTTGCACTCAGGTCTAAGTCTCATGGCCCTCTATCAGAATCCAGAGTTTTGAGAAGATTGGGGATACTTAATTTTTCGCCCAAAAAAAAAACGTAAGGGGTAACACTGTCGTTTTTTTTTCGGGTCGAAATTTTGAATTTCGATATCTCAGCTCTGGAAGGGTCTAGAGCCTCCATTGTTGCACTCAGGTCTAAGTCTCATGGCCCTCTATCAGAATCCAGAGTTTTGAGAAGATTAGGGATACTTAATTTTTCGCCCCAAAAAAAAAACGTAAGGGGTAACACTGTCGTTTTTTTTTTCGGGTCGAAATTTTGAGTTTCGATATCTCAGCTCTGGAAGGGTCTAGAGCCTCCATTTTTGCACTCAGGTCTAAGTCTCATGGCCCTCTATCAGAATCCAGAGTTTTGAGAAGATTGGGGATACTTAATTTTTCGCCCCAAAAAAAAACGTAAGGGGTAACACTGTCGTTTTTTTTTCGGGTCGAATTTTTGCACTCAGGTCTAAGTCTCATGGCCCTCTATCAGAATCCAGAGTTTTGAGAAGATTGGGGATACTTAATTTTTCGCCCAAAAAAAAAACGTAAGGGGTAACACTGTCGGTTTTTTTTTAGGGTCGAAATTTTGAGTTTCGACATCTCAGCTCTGGAAGGGTCTAGAGCCTCCATTGTTGCACTCAGGTCTAAGTCTCATGGCCCTCTATCAGAATCCAGAGTTTTGAGAAGATTGGGGATACTTAATTTTTCGCTCAAATTAATTTTTTTTTAAATTACCATTCCTCTCAATCTACAGATTCCCGTGTTTTTATTGTTGTATTTGTTGCTGTTGTAAGACTGTCCACCTGTTTCACGGAGCAGCAGCCAGCGCGCGCATCTCATTAGTAACCTGACCTGCATGGCCAAACGTCCGCTGAGCAGAAATCAGCTCTCAGAGCCTCAGTATGACTATTACTGTGTTATTAAAAAAGGTAAAACTGGACCTAAATCGGTTGATCAGCTGTCACCATTGATTGACAGCATTTCTCTTGTTTCTTGTGTTGACGAACTTGACCAACTACCTATCAGATCTGGGGTGGCCACAGGGGTGGCCAGTGAGCTTTCAGGCCACCCCCTAGAATCGCCAGTGCATATTGAACTTTTTGTAAAGATGAATTTAGCCATTAACTTTTAAATGCATCATTGCAAACACATGAGGAGGAAAGTCTCCGCATGAAAGACACACGACTGGCACATGAACATTTCTCTCCGAAATGGTAACACATTATATTAGATTGAATGGTGGATTTTAACTGTGACGAGATGATTGACAGGGCAGTTTACGGTGACAGGATGCACTGGACAGAGGCTAAAGATGACGCAGTAGTATCTCCCAAAGCTTGAAATAGCTACACACTCAAAAGTAGGCTATGCACTTTTTTCACAAAAAGAGTATCCTACATAGGCTTTTAGGGTGTAGCATTAAAAGCAAAGCAGTCAAAGCATTAGCAGCAGACTAACACGAAATAGAGTAGGCTACGAGTGCGAGCTGCGAATGAGCATCTCATTGGTTGGAAGGAACTACTAAACGGACACGCGGCACCCCCTATCCATAGAATGAATGAGTCGATGTAGCATAGCCTACTTTTTCACTTCTACCATCCTTCCACGGGTATTTTTTAGTAGTTGCAAAGTAGGAAAAAGATAGACATGAGTTGTAGTTTGTGTGGGGACATCTCTTGATACTAGACACTTTTTAAATTTTAAGTAGAATTGTAGGCAAAACCTATAATGAATCGATTCAGGATTCAGAAATGCTAGCCTACTTATTAAACAAAAATACTGTCGCATGTCACAATTAACCTACGGGCGCTACGATGTAACGATGCAAAAAATAGGTAGTGAATGAATAAATGAACAAGTCTTTTTTTAATGAACAGATTCAAAAGATTCGATGAATTAGTCACTAGTTCAAAGAAGAGACAGGGTTTCCACTGCAAAGTCCTTTTTTGGTTTACATGGGTGGGCGTGGCCATTTATGTTGCAAGTTTCTCCAATACAAAGAAAACCCCGCTTGGAAACGTACTTGTGAACATCTGCCCTAATGAAAAGAAATTTGTGTGAATTCTCGCGAATCAATAGTTCCGACCACCGTTTAATCAAACCCAATGCAAGTTAATCCAAAGCACTCTTTCCGCCAGCCAATCTTAGCCTTTAAGAGGCGGGGGGTATAGAGCAACATGTGCAAGATGATCACTGTCTGACAGAGAACGGAGCTCTAGAAACTTTCCAGATTATCCCAAAGTGTTTAAGTAGCCTATCTAAAATGGTATCGATTAAACGGTTGACATCTCTGCTCTCTGTGTCTTGGGAGCAAACGCTCGTGTGCTTGGGCAGTTTGTTCATTACACTCTTCATTTTGGTGGTGATTTGCCAGCTCTTAAAGCAGCGGAGACCCCGAGGGTTTCCCCCTGGACCGACACCTTTACCCCTGATAGGGAATATTCTGTCCCTAGCCACCGAGCCTCACGTCTACATGAAGAGGCAGAGTGATATCCACGGACAGGTACGGATGACACTCTCATTCCTCAATTTTTCTTATTTTCTTGCACATGATCACGTAATATGCAATACAGTGTACTTGTCAAATTGGCTGCTTTTAACTTTTAACGTTTTTGCTCATATTTTTTGCTGTCACTTGGATTTTCTTTTTAAAAAGTTATTTTAAGCCACCAAATAATAATTATGCATAATATTGTAACATAATACGAACATAATATAACACATACATATATATCATTTATTATTATTATTATTTTTAATAATACATAAAATGGTCCCCACTTTAGTTGTATCTATTGTCGTAAAAAAATGTGTACAATGTTTGCTACCGATTATTGTGACAAAATACTTTCTGTAATTGCAGAGATTAATTACAGATGCAGTTGCATGCAGGCATTATTATTATAATAAAACTGAAATTCGACAGTAATACACTCATTTACTGTTGCTGGTGTTCCTCGTTGAGCTCACAGCTGATTGGTCCGTGTTAGTGAATTGGAGCGTTCTATTCTTGACGCGCCGCTAGAAGTGTATTTGAAAAGAACAAAAGAGTCTTGCATGCATTTAGCGTTGCATTTTTGGCAGAGCGCTAAAGTACTCAGTTTTGTAGAATGGCCAAGACATGCTGAGTCAGCATCCCTAATTCGGGAGGGTGAATTTAGTTCTCTAATTATACTCAGTTCATTAGTAGAAATATGTTTGGCATCGAAGTGGATTAATGAATATATTGCCCTTTTATTATCCAGATTTTCAGTCTAGACCTGGGAGGAATCTCGACTGTTATTCTAAATGGTTATGATGCCATTAAAGAGTGCCTGTATCATCAAAGTGAGGTTTTTGCAGACCGCCCATCCCTCCCTTTATTTCAAAAGATGACAAAAATGGGAGGTAAGTGGTTTCTTATAGAATCATTTATTTTAGAATGTTTCCTTAGAATATATCACTGCAGAAAAATCTAGATGGTTAGACAGTAATAAAAATTCCCCAAGTGAATATTCTGACATTATGTGTTCCCCCTTATGTCCTAACTTGTCAGCAGTTCTTTTTTTTTCAATGGAAGAAACAAAAGGGGATTAAAAATCATCATAAACTATACACTTTTACAGCATGCACTGTATTCCAAGTCTTCTGAAGCCACATGATTGCTTTTTTGATAAACAGACGTAAATAAGTCATTAATCACTGACACTTTATGATAACACGCTGCATATACTTCATACATTTTTATCTGTGCAGGTGTCATGGGGACTTCAGATTGTGAGATCTCTCAGCTCGATTTTCTCACAAATGCAGATGAGTAACTTCGATCTTCTAAAACAGTAGATGGCGCTAAAATAGGGGATTAATTTAGCGCTAGTCTTCCGGGAGAAGCACCGATTTGAAACGTGCATGCCTTTGCCTACAGCTGAGGAAAAGTTTCTGTCTTTATTTATAATAATAAAACATCTTGAGGTTTTCTTTTACAAAATGTTCATCAAGACAGAAATCATTAGCATTAACATTAACACTTAGTAACACTTCTCTCCTGGGCCATTCCAAACCTCCCTTCCTCCCTTCCTCCCTCCCTCCCTCCCTTCCTCCCTTCCTCCCTTCCTTCCTCCCTTCCTCC
Source organism: Pimephales promelas (assembly GCF_016745375.1). The sequence goes on from NW_024121333.1 coordinate 10,384, forward strand.
CTTCCTTCCTTCCTTCCTTCCTTCCTTCCCTTTCCGCTGAACGCGAACCATTTCAATTGCGAGAAGTGTGCGTAAGGTGGTTGAGCGCGGCAAAGTCAGGTTTGGTATTTTCCTTTACACTGTTCTATGATCGGCAGTCTTACAAAGATATAAATAGCAGGATTAGTTTTAACAGTATGTAACCATTATATATCAACATGAAATATTAATTCAAAATCACCTATGTGCGCTATAGCGGCATATTTAGCCAATAAATGAGAATGCTTTGATGCGCTTTCACAGCGCATGGGAACGTCTGGCAATTCCACCAACTGTCGTATATAGCCTATAATTTATAATTTAAAAGTAGCCTAATTTTAACATTTTCAAATTCCAAAGCTTGTAAAAGGTTACTATTGGTAATACCGACTTTAATAGTCACCATTTTATTAGTTTGCCTGATTATTTTTGTTGGTCATTTAACGTTTCTGTCTTAAAACAGCTGTCAATTATGAAATGTTTAGTTACGATACTTACCTCACACTTTATGACAATTAACAAATTATCTTGATGAAAATCCTTGCAGCACTAAAGTCGCGTTAGGCTACTACTATATTAGGCAATAATTTCACAACCTTTATTGTACACACCTCTAAAAAATAAAGAGGTCCAGGTCTCGGTGACCTCATACGGCAAGCTCATATAGCATACCAGGCTTTACTTACTACAGGTGAATAATGAATCTCACCAAATCTCACCTGTAGTAAGTCACCAAAAACCCTTTATAAAAATAAAAATATAAAAATAATTGTGTATAAGGGGAGGTATTGGCACAATTTTACCTGTAGTATTTCACAATTTTGAATTGAAAATGGGCCAATTCAATTACGTAACATTCATGTGTGACTCTGGGAGCTCTGCCATTATATGTTGCTTTTTACATTTTTTTTCTTCATTGGACGCGTGCGAAATGACTAAATTAGTGATTATGTCTACACCGAGGCTATTTCTGTCGTTCTCATGTTGTCTAATACTGTATCTGTGTAAAATCACAGATCTTTACCTTTTGCTCATGTGGCATTTTGTCCTCAAATATGTTAAATTAAATTGAATTAAATTGTTGTTTATGTATTTTGTAATAAATATTTAACAAATGAAACCTCAAGATGTTTATAAAGACAGAAACTTTTTTTTTAAAGGCAAGCACGTTTCAAATCGGTGCTTCCCACGGCAGACTAGCACTAAATTAATCCCTTATTTTAACGCCATCTACTGTTTTAGAAGAAGTTACTCATTTGTGAGAAAATCGGGCCGAGAGATCTCATATGCACAGATATACATACTGTATGCATTTGCACTAGATTTGGTATTTGTTCAAAGGTTACATTCAATTTGTTGGATGGTTTGTATTTATTTGTGACATAACCTATTATCTGCTCATTTATTTATATTGTAAAACACAATATTGGGTATTTCACTGCATTTTCGCTCAAATTGACCTTTGTTTTTGCAAATTGCTTTCTGTTTGCAAGTCGAGTTTTCCTTTGCAAAGCAGATCGAGTTTATTTACAAAATGCTGGGTTTGTTTGTTTAATATTGGCACGTAATTCGCTCCATAGTTACCACACAATAAAAATATTAAAGTTAAAAAAAAAATGTGTTAGTGCAACTTTCATGAAGTAAAATCACTAAAAGCCTTCCTTCCACTCGAAAAAAATAGAGTGAACAGCAACAACGTTTCAATGTGTATATGCATGAAAGCTCAAATAAAAACAACATAGGAACCGCAGTGTTGAGCAGTGACAAATAGAACTGTTGGGTGAAGCGGTCATAGCCATGTTTTATCATGAATAAAGCACAGCTATTGACCAATCAGAATCCTTTGTCCATAACAGTCATGGTCACAATGAAAAGTATCTGAAAGAAAAAAATCTCCAATAGTTTTATGCAGAAAATATAAGGGAAGTTAATGAAATTATTTTTAATTTTTAGTTAAAGGTGTAGTTCAGTTTTTAAAAAAAAAAACTTTTGCTGATAATTTACTCACTCCCATGTCATCCAAGATGTCCATGTCTTTCCGTCTTCAGTCATAAAAGAAATTAAGGTTTTTGATGAAAACATTCCAGGATGTTTCTCCAACTCCAAATAATGGACTTCAATGGGAACCAAATGGTCCAAAAGACAGTTTCAATGGGCTTTAAATGATTTCAGACGATGAATGAGGGTCTTATCAAGCGAAACGATCGGTCATTTAAAAAAAAATTAAGTTTAAGTTTTATAAGTTCAAATAGTCGCCTTGCTCTGTTCTGTGATGCGCGTTCGTGACTCTCCTGTTCAAACTCGTTCATCAAAATGAACAAATCTTTTCCCGAGTCAACTCGTTATTTCGTTCGTTGAATGAACCAAATGACACAAAAAAAAATTCGTTCATTTTGATAAATGAGATTCGTTCATTTTGATCACATTCGCATCACAGAACAGAGCAAGGCGACCATTTGAGCTTATAACACTTAAACTTTTTTTTTGGTTTTTAAAATTTTTTTTACAATGAGCGATCGTTTAGCTTGATAAGACCCTTTTTCATTGTCTGGAATCGTTTAAAGCCCTTTGAACAGTTTGCAATGAAACTGTCTTTTGGACCTTGAACCGTTTGGTTCCCATTGAAGTCCATTATATGGAGAAAAATCCTGGAATGTTTTCATCAAAAACCTTAATTTCTATTTGACTGAAGAAAGAATGACATGGATATCTTGGATGACATGGGGGTGAGTAAATTATCAGCAAGTTTTTTTTAAAGTGAACTACTCCTTTAAGTATTCTTTCACATATTTGGGTGATTCAGAGAAAAGGCTCTGGCACGGTTATGTATGTTAGAGTTGGGGCAATAACTAGAGAAGAGCGGACAGTCACTCATGAGGTTATCGCATAATCAATATTGCAATTCTTGTAAACTGTGTTTAACCCATGAGACTGCTGTTTGACTAATAATCTCTGGTTAAACATACAGAAAGTTTATCAGATAAACTTTCTTTGTTTCCATTTTTAAGCCAAGCGCATTGTTTATTCTTCCGTCTAGGACTTCTGAACTGCAAATATGGTCGAGGCTGGATTGAACACCACAAACTGGCTGTGAACTGCTTCCGCTACTTTGGCAGTGGTCAGCGAATGTTTGAGAGGATTTCCGAGGAGTGCCTGTTTTTTCTGGATGCCATTGACCAGCACCAGGGGAAGCCCTTTAACACTAAGCATCTCGTCACCAATGCCGTCTCCAACATCACCAACCTCATTATCTTCGGCCAGCGTTTCCCCTACGACGATGGTGATTTTCAGCACATGATTGAGATCTTCAGTGAGAACGTGGAGCTGGCCGCCAGTGGCTGGGCTTTCTTGTACAACGCTTTCCCCTGGATGGAGTACGTGCCATTCGGGAAGCATCAAAAGCTGTTTCGCAATGCCAACAAGGTGTACAAATTCCTTCTGCAAATCATCAATCGCTTCTCACAGGGAAGGATTCCGCAGTCGCCGCAACATTACATTGATGCCTACTTGGACGAAATGGAGCAGAGCACCACCGATAAAGCGTCGTCTTTTTCTCAAGATAATCTCATTTTCTCTGTTGGAGAACTCATCATTGCAGGCACAGAAACCACCACAAATTGTCTGCGCTGGGCGATGCTCTACATGGGTCTATATCCCAGGATACAAGGTTGGTGCCCAGTGCCCACGAAGCGGTTCTCGTTTACAACATTTTAATGTCGTTGCACTAATGACGTTGTGTGTTTTTTCTGTGCAGAAAAGGTCCAAATGGAGATCGATTGCGTCCTGAACGGCAGACCACCTGCTCTTGAAGACAAGCAGAGGATGCCATATGTGGAGGCAGTGCTGCATGAAGTCCTGCGCCTTTGCAATGTCGTCCCACTGGGCATCTTCCGCGCTACGTCTCAAGATGCGATGGTGCGTGGCTACACTATCCCCAAGGGCACAATGGTCATCACTAACTTGTACTCGGTGCACTTTGATGAGAAGTACTGGAGCAACCCATCCATCTTCTGCCCAGAGCGCTTCCTTGACTGTAATGGCAAATTTGTCCGGCATGAAGCATTTCTCCCCTTCTCAATAGGTAAACTGCAAACATTTAGGAAATCAGTAAATCTAAACCTTGTCACGTTATTCTCCATTCTAACATATCCGTTTTGATGCGCTTTAGGTAAGCGGCACTGTCTGGGAGAGCAGTTGGCCAGGCTGGAGATGTTCTTATTCTTCACCACATTGCTCCAGAGGTTCAACCTTCAGTTCCCCGAAGGCTTTATTCCAAGTCTCTCTCCGAAACTGGGCATGACCCTTCAGCCTCGGCCTTACGCCATATGTGCCATCAGGAGACAGCAGTAAAAGTTCCCTCGTGAGCTCTGGAACACATGCACTCACCTCAGGGGATCCTTCCAAGAAACGCAAATGGCAGAGCAGTTCCCCTTCTTAAATTCCATCAGGTTTTTCAATGGTGGAATATTGACCTCTTATATTGACTTGTTAAATTCTCTGAACATGTCCTTTAAAGTTTCACTGAACCCAGCCTGAGAGTGATAAGAGTACTGTTACAGAACACATGGCGTGTAGAGCACAAAATGAGCACATGTGTGTTACCAAACGAGTACGTATATGAGGGTATCAAGATATACTGTAGTGTAGCTTGTATCTTTGATAGCTTTAAATAAGAGTACTGTGTAACCAACCAAACATTGTGCTTGTTAATATGAGAAGAGCTATTGTGTCAATGATTGACAGGGTTTACCTCTATAATGGTTTAGAGGTCTGTCTTTTTAAGCGTTCCTTGAATTCCGCCATTTCTGGAGTCGGGCAAGTGAGAGGAGAACAGCTGCCTTTCTCAGAAAGTTTTGGAAATGTTTCATGACTCCTCTTGGTTTGATGCCATATATCAGGTTTACAATAATAACGGCCCTTTCCCTAGTTTATCTCAGTGGAAAGAGCTTATCTAGAAACTTGAGGTGCAATATAAGAGGAAAAAACGGTGCTATTGTGAAAAGCTGACTCCAATATACATTTTATAGTACAATATCATTTTTGATTTTACTTCACATTTGAATCTGTTTTTGTGATTATGATAAAAATGAAATGAAACAAAACCTGAAAAACTTGTATAAATAAAAAAAAATTAACCTTTGTAATGCGAGTTGTTGGTTTTTTTTTTCTGCCTCCGGCCTCTCTTTCAACCGTGCTGGAATTTTCCGAAGCCAAGTTATACACCATATAAACCAAGCTGAAATGACTCATGTAGTTCTGTGAATTTATACATCCAGCACACTTCAAAAATGAATGGTTTTAATGGCAGTTCTTAACTGTCTTCAGTTTAATGTGAACCTACAGTATGCGATACATGTCGCTTTTTAAAATATATATATTTTCCTTCTCATGCAGTGCCTTGAGAATCCCCATGTTGTCACGGTAAAAACATTTACAGGCCAAATAATCTTTCCAGTGTGTTATTACTTACGCAAACTGTGAAGGACCGGAAACTCAATTAAAAACTGAGAGTGACGGGTAGGGGCAACGCTGCTTTGGGTAAGCTGTCACAGTGATTCTGTCATCTGAAGAGATAAGGCTGGCCTTTCATATGACCTACACTTGGGGACTCATCATCCGCTGACTGTCATCTTACAGGCAGTTCCTCCCATGAGAACGCTTGGGCTTTCATCTGAGCACGAAAGAAATAAGCAGTTAGACGATGCTCAGTAGCACACACAGATAATGTCAAAACATGTTGCGTCAATGAGATAATAGCAAAGGGCGAAGACATTTTGCTTGTGTCTGGACTTCTCTTAATAAGTGAAAGGTCATGTTCAACGCTCGGTAATTCACTGTACTGGCGTGATTAAAACACTTTATTTGTACCTGGATAATGTGGTTTGCACACATTTTATGATTTTACTATTAATGAGACAAGGGCCCCCATATATTTGGATCATCTTGGAGCCCATTTCCTGAAATATTAAGGTTGTTTTATATTTTCCATGTATTAAAAAAAACCCTGAGGAAAATATCATGTGACGTCATAAAAACAAGTAAATACTTTCCAGATCTTTTTTTTTTATTTATTAACAGCACTAATTTTTTTGTATAGTTTTGTGAAACACCCCCAACCTCCCTCCCTTCAACAAGGATGCATCAAATGATATATATATATATATAGTAATTATTACAGTTTTTACTGTATATTTGATCAAATTAACGTAGCCTTGGTAAGCACAAGTCTTAAAAATGACGTTTAAAAATTAGTGCTGTCAATAAATTTCATAAATATTTTCAGGGCACATATTAACTGGGGCAGCCCTAAAATATATTTTGTGAATTTTTTGTTCTCGTTTTTGCAGGCCTTTAAGCTCACCCCCTCCCGTGGTCCCTGGACCCCTGACTTAAAGCAATCAAGTACACATCTGCTCCCATACGTAAACAGAACAAAAAAAAAAATGACACAGAAAGACAGAAATCAATTGAGAGTAGAACTATTGTTCAGGGATGGTGCTTTTATGACAGCTATAAATAATAACAAAAATGTAAATTCTCCCCCACAACCCTGAAAAGGCTGAATGGTTAAATCGGACATTGCTATCTAAATGCTACATAAAAAAGTAAATGCCATCGTAAAGGTACTGATGACAGGAACGTCGGAGGTTACTGTGTTGCGACGAATGCCCCACAGTGAGATACCACAGTCCGCTTTGACGGTCGAGCAAGTGGTCAACACGAGGGGATGGTGGTGCGAGAGAGAGGGAGAGATAGAGATAGAGCACCACAAGCTGCTTTGGGTGCACACAAGCCCCCAACACAGAACGCACCCTGAGCACAGGCCAAAAACAGTGACTTATGAACAAACCCACAAATGGAGACAGAGACATTTAGGCATCCGGCATCGCTGATACAAGCTCGGCGAGCTTTGGAAATAAGGGGCGTTCGGCAAAGAGTGGTTATGGGCAGGAACAAAAGACAGTGCACCCAAAATAAACAACTAACAAACTGAAAAACACAACACCCAAACACATCCACATCTGTAAATAGCATTAGATTTTTTAAAAACTCCTGAAACAAGATGATAATTACATGGTCTCAATGTACAATATATGTCAGCTGTATGTAGAAAACAGACGCATTGTTGATTAATTAAAAAATATATAATATAATATAATATAATATATATATATATTTATATATGCAAGTATTCTTTCTGTGCAGAGGTTAAACACTTGTTTGGTAGTAAAATGTGCACATTTTTTATCGTTTTTTTTTTTTTTTTTACTCTTAAATATACTAGCTTGATTTACACTGCCTACTTGAGAACTTTCCTCTACAGAGACAAAATGAGTTTTGTTTGAGATGAGGCGGACCGAGAGAGAAAGAGACCCGGAGCCGGTTAGTCTCCACCTCCCCGTCCTCCTCTCATTATTCTAGTGGAATGCCTAGAGTTCTTGCTTCAGACAAAAAAATATAGAACTTTTAGTATTAAACCTGCCTTATGGTGAAAAATAAGAAAATACGAAAGAAAGAAGAAAAAAAGTACAGCTTTCAAGGTGAAACCCTGGATTACTTGGAAAATTGGACAAACTGGCCAGATTATGCGTTTGGCAATAATTAGAGTAAGTCCAAGCATGTGTCCATATGTTCAAATAATGCCAAACGTGAAGTAACCCCAAAGCAATGTTTAGTCTACGACTTGCGTGCTTAGTCAAACATTTTGTTTTCAGAAACAATCCTGGGTTCCAATTCTTATCAGTGGGTCTTTGGAAAAAAATAAACATGGATAAATTGGTCTGGAGCAGCTGATAAGGACGGGGGTTAATATCCAGGACACTATACACTTTGAGGGAGCATCTCTTTTTGCTAACGACTTTCAAGTTATTCATACAAAAAATAGAAATTTGTTTCTGTCCCGCCTCTGAAAAGAATGCTCGACGTGCAAGTTGAAATTGCAGAATAAAATTTTTCGCAAAAAACAAGGATTGATCCTTCATGAATCCTGAGTAACCGTGAAAAAATATATCTATTTAAACGTAAAAAAAGGAGAAACGTCCCTTCATTTGAACAGCAATCCTGTCCCATTCGCTATGCTTTTAAACACAGACGGACTTTACAGATAAGATTCAACGATTGGCAACTCAGCGTTCCTGAAGAGGACAAGGTGGGGAAAAACACACAAGTGAAATGAGTGAATGAAAACTACCTTACAAACAACAAAGGCAAACAAAAAAAAAATATGCAGGAAAGTGAACAATGAATAAAAAGCATCCAAAACGATGCAGAAGTCAGGTCATTTTTCAGTCAAAAATGTCAGCATTTCCACTTGTCCTAGTGACTCTGTTCAGTAATACAGTGTTTTATGTCGTCAGCATGAATTGGGGACTGCACATACAGTGCAGGGTACATAGCCCATTTTCTGGACCACAAGAAAAATAAAAACAAACTAAATATATATATATATATATATATATATATACATACATATACATATATATATATATATATATATACACACACACACACACACACACACACACATATATTTAAAGTTCAGACAGGCACATTTTGAGTTATGCTTCCTGACACTGAGCCTGAAAAGGCATCAGTTGTAGTCTTTATGTTTTTGAACTGTTCGCTTTGGTAACGGGTGTCAATTATGTCATTGTCTCTAGATTTTGTTTTTTTTTCCAGAGTCTTTTTTCGTGTCCTATTTGACTTAAGTACCTACGGGAGAGATAAGAGCTCTACGTTGAAGGTAGCATCACAGCCACGTAACCACGAATGGCACGATTCTCCCCTGCCTGTTTTCTTCTCCGTCTTGTTTTAATCTCATAACACGATTCTGCATCTTCAAAGCTCTGTTCGTTCTCCGCTGATTCTCCATGGGGTGAAAGTGCATAGGAGTGGGGTTCCCACCAAAGGGTCCTCTCACAGTAGTAAGGCCTTTTTTTCCAACACAATGTGAACTGCATTAGCTTCAGAGTGTTGACACAGTGACGAATTTCAGCATGGGGAGATCCGCTAGGGTCTTCCTCTGGGTGTCAATGTGTGTGTTTGTGTAGGTGAAGGAGAGGGAGGGGTCATCCCCTCCGTTTAAGCCCCTCAATGAGCTTCATTTCTTGACCTTCTCCTCTTGCTACTGCCTTTCCTCCTCCTCTGTCTCCTCTTGAATGACCTGAATGTCATCAGAGGAAGAGTTGGATGGAGGAAGGCTGGGGCTCTCGGATTGCTGCTGCTGTGTCTCCAGCTCTTTGGCCTTCTCCTCTTCTTCGATGGTCTTCTTCCACACCTTGTGGTTCTCCGTTAAGTGCTGCATGATGTTGCAGAACAACCGACGTCGACCCTTTCTCCTCTCTGTAAGGAAAACACAAATAGCGTGAGCCACATCTAAGCTGAAGTATTTGGGGGGGGAAGGCATTCTCTCATTATTACAGATTCTACAAGAGCTATGAAAACTTATGAGCAGTGTTGGTGAAAAAGTAATGCCTTACAGTTACAATATTACGTTACTTGCTAAAAAGTAACTAATTGCTTACTTTTTATGGAAATTATTCCATTATGTTACGTTTTCATTACTTGTTCTCACCTGTGCTGGAAAGAAAAAGTAACTAAAAATTAAAATGATTTGTCAAAAGGCCCTTTCACACCAAAAGGGAAATGAATAAGCCTCGGGCTGAAGCAAACGCATGTTATTTCCTGTCCAGTAGTAGTAGAAATCTAGACGCACGCTAGCGGCAGCATAAATTATTTTGCAGCCAGTGTGGTCTAGCAACTCTCCGTTTGCTTTCGAAGTGAAAAAAACAAACTCTGGTCAGGCCAATCGCATCGTGTACAGAGTTGGTGGGCGGGCTTAACACAATGACGGCAGAGTTGTGACGGTTCTGCGGCGTGATTTTCATAGGTAATTTCCCTGCTACTTGGAAACAAACAAGATGCTGCTGGCGAACAGCGGTCTTTCAAATCGGCTTTGGCCGCGACTCTTGAGGACTTGGAGTTAAGAGAACGCCACTTAAGTCATTCTTAAAAAAGGAAGATGTGTTCAGAGTTTTGATGACCGGATACACCAAAAGTTTAATATCAACCACAGATATCCATAATAAAGGTTAGATGTCTCGTCCGCGCTGCTGGCCAATGGAGGTCGACGTCTGCACCTGGCTGCCATCTTGACACAGGCAGCTTACTCACTTGTAGCGTGTTTTAATGGTGTATGTACTTTTTAAATAACCATAACTTGCTCAATTTTCTACAGATTTTCAAATGGTTTGGTTTGTTACAAACATCAGAGATGTAGTTATGACACTGTATACTTATTAATAATAAGTGTATCAATAAATAATCATCCAGAATTATAGCCACATTAATAAAGTTTGTAAGAAACCAACGTTTGGCACAAACTCGATTCTACACGCTGTAAATTCATCTGGAACTGTAAACAACCCAGACTTAAATTTGAGAAATTGCTGCGTGCAAAACATACGGCAAGTGCTCCCGAATTTTGAATTGTACCTTGGGGTTTTCAAATAAGATGCATTAAAGTTTGGCTCAACCCACTTTCCAGGGTTCCTTGGAGAGAGATAAAGGAGAACTAGACATTCTGTTCTCTGGGTTGAACGCCAAAAAATGTAGGCAAGCCTTTGGTCCAAAAGGCCAACACAATAGTTAACATTAAACCGAAGGAAAAATGCATTCATAACTCTTATATTTGACACACCTATCTGGTATAATAATAGTATTGAATGCATGTTAACCTTTAAAGAACTGTGTGACCAGTATGGGACAGAACCCTCTTCCCACTTTTTGTATCTGCACCTCAGGTCGGCTATGAAGGCCAAAGGGGTGCCTTGTGGGAAAACTGCTCACCACACATCTGATGATTGCTTGGCTTGAAATGTCAACTTCCAGACACTTTATCTCATGGTTGTACGGGAAAGTCTAAGAAAAACGCTTAAGTAGGGTTTTTCTCTTTTTTTTTTCACCTCATCTAAGAATCCCATTCACCAACTGATTCACTGCAACTTCAGTCACAATCAATATTGGGCGCCACTTTAAAATACATTGTTTTGACTTCGACTTTTGAATTTTGGACAGAGCCTTTAGCCTTTTCAAAAACAAAAGACAATTCTATTTTGGCTAATGCTGGCTCCACCACACACCCTGGATATTATTGGATATTTACAATAATATCATTTACAATAATATAATAATTTACAATACACTTAAAACACTTATAATTTACAATAATGTAAGTGTTTGACACAACTCCGGGACATTATAATGTTGGAAATATCCATGGCTCGGGTGAATTTTGCACAAAACTCTACATTAATTATCTGGACTATAGCTGCTGAGAAGATTTCCAAGTATATTGCACATAACAATGACCAGGACTTTGATTATTTTCATAATTCCTGTGACTTTGTTTTTCTGTGATAGTATCTACCTAGTATGTATAGATACAGTCGGTTGGTCTGGGAACGCCCCCGGGAACGCCCCGTCACGTGGTGTGAATTTAGCCCGTGGGGGAAAACATTGCCTTGGCGCTCATTGAAATACATGGGACAATCATGCCGAAGAGTTGCGGTGTCGTTTTCTGTACCACCAATAAACAAACAAATTATAAATTGAAGTTCTACAGCCTTTCTTACATACATACAGAACCGGATAGGAGGACAAAATGGCAAAATTAATCATATCTTATTAGATTACTGTGTGAGTAGAGGTCCGTGTGATATAGTAGTAGGTGTTTAACTCGTATTAGGCAGTTTGTCTGACGTTACATCCCTTACGAAAAAGAACTATAGTAATCCTATGGCTATTAGTATTCTATAGTAGTGTATAATACTTCTGTGATGTTCATTAATACCTATACTTCTAGGCTATGTCCCAAAATACTATAGTATTCCTGTAGGATTAACGTTACTATAATATTTTGTCCTAAAATACTACAAGATTCCTTTAGTTGTTTTTCATAAGGGATGTTATTAGCGTTATCAGCTGAAGGTTATCAGACTGCAGTCTGTGAGAATTCGGATAACTGTCAGCAAAGTCCCTCTGCAACTTCGTAGCGACTACTAAAGATCACCGTTTTACAAAAGAATTAATAGTTTGGAGTGAAGCATACGTACAATTGGTAAGTGACATGGTTTTATGGACTTATAGTAACTTATACGCAAGTTGATTGAGTTACAGGCTTGTGTTGCCAGTAGCTTTCTTGTGTCTTACCTGAAGATTCAACCAAATAATAATAGTCTGGAAACGACACCTCCGGCCATTTGGTTGGGTCATTGACCCAGTTTTTAATTAAATAAGGGCAATCATAACCTATTACAGTTAATTTTGCAATGTACCGTTGCCGGTCGGCAGGCATAAATGACTCGCAATATGACATTTTTGTCATTCAAATACATAGGATGGTCGCGCTGCTTTCCCCCACACCGACCACGCCCCCCAACTATGACGCGTTGCCGACTGTATCTATCCCATAACTTGTGTTACTGGTAATGTATTACCCCCAACACTGCTTAGGAGCACAAGCGTATAGCCATACTTGGTTCAAGATCCTCGTCCAGCTCTTCATCTTCCGTTTCAATGTCTTCGGTGTCCTCTTCATCGTCTGAGCCTTCCTCATCAATCCAGTATCCTGGCAGGAGGCCTGCAGCATCATAGGAGTTACAAAGAGGCCCGACGATGTGCGTGATAAAAGACTCCTGCAGCTTTGCTAACTGTGGTGCCGACCGGTCCATGAAAGGACTGATGGGTAATCCTAAAGTGGCTTCCTCGTCACCCTATAAAGACAGAAATGCAAAAACGCACAAATGTTGAACTCATGTTGCCGCAGTTGAAGTAGTGTAATAAAGTGAATAGGACATACCTGCTCATAAAACTCATTGACGATGCCCTCTGTCCATTTGAGGTGAAGGCTGCGGTCTTTGGCTGGCCCATTGATATCTGCCAGCTTAATGCACACTTGGCACACTAACAACCTGTCATTTTCATTAGTCCAGTCAATGCCTGGACTATTCACATCATTAACCTGAATAAAGAGAAATATCAATCAGAGGATTAACCACAAGAAAACACCCTTTTCTGCAGTAGGTAGGTAATTAAGATTTTTCTTTTTTTTTTTTAAAGTCTAAAGCTCACCAAGGCTGCATTTATTTAATCAAAAATACAATAAAAAGGTAATATTGTTAAATATTATTACAATTTAAAATTATTATTTAAAATTATTTGAATATATTTTAATTCACTTAATCATTGCTGAATTGTCAGCAGCCATTGATCCAGTTTTCAGAGTCACATGATCTTTCTGAAATTTATTTTATGTTGATTTAGTGCTAAAGAAACATTTCTTCTTATAATCAATTTTGAAAAGTTTTTGCTTAATATTTTTGTGTAAACTATATTACTCTACCATTCAAAAGCTTGGATTAAAAAAATAAAAAATAATACTCACTTAATACTTTTATTCAGCAAGGATGTATTAAAGTAAATTGTTACAATTATTATTAAATTGTTATTAAATTAAAATGTTACAAAATGTTTCTATTAAAAAAAATCCAGTTCTTTTGAACTTTCTATTCAAAGCATCCACAAAATATTAAGAAGCAAAGACTAGCTGAGACATTTCCAATGACAGATGACTATCTGTATGTAAATCATATTTATTGGTATTGGCCCACAACAAGCTGTTGTGCTCGTTACTAATTATTGATATTCGTTGTTGATACCATATCGGTGCACCCCTACTACCTACCTTAGAATTAAACTCTGCTAGGAAGTCAAAGTGCTTCTTCAGGTCTGTAGCGAGGATGGCCTCGATCACTAGGAACCGAAAGCGCTTAAACTCAACATGGTCCAAGCTGCACAGGAAGTTGAACTCAGGCTGGGAAAGAAACAGGCTCCAGGCAGAGGCTGCATGGTGGTTCTCCAAAACCGAACGGTCATTATACAACACCGCCTGTGTGTGAGTGTGAGAGAGAGAGAGAGAGAGAGGGTGTGTGTGTGTGGTGAGATGAAAACAGGGAAAGAAAGAAAGAAGAAGAGAGTAATAATGTGCATGAGTCGAGAAGTTCCATTCACTGATTACAAAATCATATGCTTCTGATAAAAGATGGGCTGGCTTCACTTCTTGACACAACAGTGTGAAAACTTGATAACCAAAACTGTGTTAATAAGCTATTTAGAACAAATTTACCTATACAAAATCCATAGTTCTTCTAAACTGCAAAAAAAAAGTTATTTTACTAACCTGAGGAGCGTTAGTGGCTACGAGAAAGGCATTTGTGCGACCAGGATGATCATAGTCGTGCATAGCAGCTGCTACATATAGTGCCATGAGTTCCAGCGCAGGGACATTCCAGGCCAGACAGCCGTAACTGTCATCTGAAAACGAGGAGCTTTTGGAAGTGGCATATGCCACCCTACCTGGGGAAATTCCACTGTCTGAATCTAATAAAAACAAAAAATGACCATGTAAAACCAGTGATGAAACACTATTGCACATCCTTTCCTGGTGACAGTCCATTTCTAAATCAATACAGTATCTTAGACCACCTAGTGAACACACGGCTTGCTTTGTTTTAAAAAATGTGATTTAGCCACATTTTAAATGGTGAAAATTATGATGTGATTAGCCAAAAAACTAAAACTGAAAACTAAACTCAATTTATTTAATGCTGTAATTAAATTTGACACAACATTATAATAAGCAGATTTTAAAATGAATTTCCTTTGCCCTATAAGATCACATTTAACCGTTTAAATTATTAGTGTTTTTAAAGATTGTCTTTAAGTGAGTTTTAGATGACACTAAAAGTAATCTATGCAAAAAACCAGGGGAAATGGGGGAAATGTGCAATATTGGCCAAAGATATATACAATATACCTGAAAAAAAAAAACTATATAGCTAAACGACTCTATAAATATAATACTATATATAAACTATATGAAATACGGTCAGCAAATGAAAAAAAATTGTTTATATTTATATATTTGTTTATATTCAAGCATGTTTTCTGTGTTGCTAATTCAAAATTGCCTTAAACATCTCTAATGAAATGAGAGAACAAACATGCCGAGAGGCTGCAATTAAGACGACTGTTTTTACAGCAAACCAAATCCTCGGAAATCACACTCCACCATCTCTTTCCCAAAGCTTTTGGAATATTTTGTAACTATGTACTTGAGCCAGCTAGTGAAGTCACTGGTCTCGGTGTGATTCAACACCTCTGCTTGCCAGAGATGGCTGCTACGTGGAACAGCAGCAGAGTGAGTCAGAGTGAACTCCATTTGAGAAATTACAAGGGCCATCAGCAGACTTAAAATAAGCCCCGGACATGCTGAGCCAGCAGCCACCTCAGATCTCAATCGCAACAGACGATTTCTAATCGGACAGCATTTGCGCCGCTGGCTGGAATAACGACGACCGAGAAACAGCCTCTAATATATTTCTGATGGATCAGGAGCTATGCTAAATAGAATTAGAGACATAACTGAGGAAACAGATGCTCTAACCTGAATCTGTCCATCATGTACTCTATAATAAAGTTTCATCCAGTACTTTATCCAAGGGCACAATGATGGTAGACCATGAATCTGTAATTGTGGGACTATAACAACCCGCCTCAGTAAAGTGCCTCAGTTTCTTGATGGCAAAACTGTAATGGCATAAGAGAGCATAGTTGTACCTGTATCACTTCCTGTGACATGCTCATTATGGATCTGCTGAAATCCTGGGATTGGCTGGGTGGTAAGATACCACACTGCATGAAGGACGTCGGTGGCATGGACCCGGTTGTGATCTGAGTGGAGAGCAGATAAAACAACACATTAACGATTTGCTGAAATGATTTCCAACCATTCTCAGTTTCACATGACACAAATCTGCACTGTGGTCCAATTTGAGAAATACTGGAACAGTTCTAACCCAGTTTTCAAGTTTAACTTTTAACAAGATTTTTTTTTTTTCTCACAGGGGATATCACGATAGCCGTTCTCCAGAGCGCAAAAGTACGTCATGAATTCCCGCACAGGGATTTTGAAGATTTCGAACAGACCCGTGTCCTGGAACAAAGTGTACGCCACCTGAGAGAATGTAACAAACAGAACTTCATTAAGACAAGATAAGCAGTGAGCCACTGAGTCCCTGCAGATTCATGTTTATTGGCACGCAGTACTGACAGACCACTAGCATTACATCCGGCTATGAAATGCCATTCACATCAGATCAGACAATAAAAGTGTGTAATTGGTTGGATTTAACCAAACAGAAATGGTTTTAATTATCAAAAAGAGAACCATGTTTTCCACCATAGTCAATAGGATTTCTCAATGCTGGGCTTAATATTTGGAATTACAAAGCACTAACATAGCTGAGAATCCTGCCAGTCTTCCCTCCCGTAATGTCCATCAGCTCAAAGATCTGGAAGTTCCAGGTGTTGATCTTTTCCATGAGTGCTTCATGCTCCACCAGCATAGAGTCCAACCTAAACTCCTCATTTCCCTGCCAGAGATCAATCACAGTCAGCAGACAGAAGGTAGAAGGTTTTGCAGTAATCTCAGCTTAGTCATACAGATAATGTCACGTCTGGCCACTTTTCCAGAGATAACAAGGAAAATATTTGACTAAGTCAGCTAAATTTATGTTGTCCTCGCACGCTCTTACTGTAGACCCCTTTGAGCAAAACAATAAGCCGAGGGTTTGAGGAGAGATCCACTCATGAGCCACAGCTATAAATCCAGCAACCACATAACAATGCAAAAGTATGGGAATGCAAATGAGCACTTTTCTTCTAAACTCGACTCGGCTTGTTCGACAGCTGGCCACTTTAACAACTGCCAAATTGGCCAATAAAATGAGCGGGAGAGCGGTGGAATCGAGATGAGGGCATTCGAGGTTACGTGAAAGAAAAGATCTTCTCTTGTGGGGCTTTCTAAGGCGTAACAGCACTTAATAAATTAAAATGACTTGTCCACAAGCAACAGTGGATCTTGATTTCAGTTCCTGAGGCAATGTTTTAGACATTAATATAATGAAACCATGTGCAGTTCACCGTGTGTGCGCTTTACCTCAGAGTCCAATGAGGTCTGTTCTGTACTGGAGGTCTGTTCCTCTTCCTCGGTCTGGCTATTTAGCTTTTCCTCCGCTGTGTCTGGAGTTCTTTCTTCCTGAGACTCGGCCTCCACGCTCTCCTCTCGGATCAGGTTTTCCCCACCATACTCTGCTCCTTCAGCTAAACAAGCAAGCAAAAGCATCATTTTGAGCGTTAAACCAAAGCATGGACTCAGGAATGACTATAGAATATTCCTGAAATAGCTTAATAACTTTACCTGAGCGTGTTCTTTGCATCTCATTGGCTGTCGGGTGATGGCCCTCACCCATTTCCACATTGGCCAGACCTTTCATCATCTGTCGGCCACAACTAAAGAAAATACGATGAATTATTTCTCTTATAAGGTGCAGCTTCATTGGTCTACTCATCCACGAGAACAGGGAAAGGGTTCTAGAAGTTACAGTACCTAGTGCACAAGGGGGCCGAGACATGACCTCGATACGGTTGCTGGAAATCAGGTGAGCTCAGCGTGTAGCCCAGAGGTTTGTGCAGGTTGACACTGGGCTTGGTGAGGAAATCAGCAGTGTCTGGGAACTCCACTGGAGAGCGTGTGACTAGAGACAAGCCGGAAGCAGCGGAGAGACTGTGACTCGGGGAAGTGACGGGGCTCAGGCTGGGAGAAGCACCTATATATATATATATATATATATATATAAAAATATACAAAAAAGTAGTAGTAATATCTACAACAATAAACAGAGGCACTGCTATGATGAACATATTTGTCCATTTTAGAATCAAAATCATTTTGGTATTTTTGTGGGCTTTAAGTCAAGGTGGTGTAATTGTACAGAGGCTGCTAAAGGTCTAATTAACATACTGAAACATACTGAAATTCTTGAAAAAGAAATGTTGGCAATAATCTACTATCATTGCTTGTCTGTCTAATTAAATAAATGATGTGTAAATCAATGATGTGTGTTTGGGTCATTATACATTTTTTTTTTTTTTAATTTTTACTTGAGAGTTACACCACATACTATTTAGATTGACTTATCTGTAGAATACATAAATATATACAATAGATACAATATAATGTATGTTTTTTTTAGTATGTTTTAGTATCTACTATGACATCCTTGTTTGTCATTTGCCAACATACGGATATAGCTGTTGCAGTAAAGCCTAGTAAAGACTAATCTCAAATATTATTTTGTACAAAAAATGATATAATGAGAAAGTTATTTCACTCTTGATTGGTGCTGACCTGGTCTTCTGGGTACAGTGTGGCCATAGGAGAGGGTGACAGAGGACGATCTCTGTTTAGGTATAGTCAGCAAGTTGCTGTTGGGCCCATTAGAAACACAACTCTGGCTGTAAGACAAAAAAAAGTATAGAAGTCAAGTCACCTATGTTTGGGCCCAGTGCTTAGAATGGGAGAAAATATTTGCAATTAATTTTTAAATTGCAAAATGTGTGTTAAACAAAGCTGATATTTCTACACTTTCAATGAGAGTGAATGAATTTACATTAGATCATGAAGTTTCTTTTAGGGATTGTAAAAACAGCACTACAGCAGCTTTTCTTATTAACACTGCCACCTTGAGGACAAGCAGTAAAATTACAGAAAGCACATTGTCCTAATAATATCTTAAAACTATTGCCTTATACAAACATTTCATTATATTATAAATCACATTTGGGGACGACTACCAACTCACAGATACAAATGCACTTGTGTTCCTGTCCTCATCCACCTTAGAGGAGTACAGAGAGTGCACTAAGGTTTGTAAAGTGTGAAGTCATGAGGCCTGACCTGCTAAGCTCAGAGAGAGATCTCTTTCCACTGGTTCGTTCCCAGCGTGAGGAGGCAGACTCCATTGGGGGCAGAGAAGAAGAGGCTGAACTGCGCCTCAGCTGAGGGGTAGGGAGACTGTTCCTGCTGCTCAGACCCTGAAAGTACACAGTCGTTTAGTTAGTACTAAATAAGCAGAAGTGACTTACAGTACACCTGTTACTAAAATCCCTTTGGAGCTACCTAGGGAACAACTGTGGTCAAGGGCACAACAACCATCCTAATGTCCTATGGTATTGCGCACTTAGCCCCAAGTTGAGGCAATTGAAAATAACAGTTTTCTATTTGAATTTGGTTTGAAATGTAACTCATTCCTGTGATGGAAAAGCTTCTGAAAACATTACTCCAGTCTTCAGAGCCACATTATCATTCAAAAAAATAAAAATAAAATATACATAAATAAATAAATAAAAATAATTGTAGAACCAGTAAATTTTTTTTGAAGAAAAGACAGCTAAAAGAGCAGCATTTATTTAAAATTGAAATAATTTGAAATATAATTTTTTTTTTCCAGTGACCTTTCTGGATAAAAGTATTATTTAAAAAAAAAAAAATAATAATAATAAAAAACATCATACTGACCCAAAACTAAATGTTAGTGTATATTTGGACAATATAGGTTTTCAGCTGACATTACATTTTTTCATTTTATGGTATCAGTACATACTGGATATATAATGGCCGATATTTAAAATTTAATTGTGCATACTAAATTTCCATATTTTCTTTTAATTGTGCATACTAATTTCCCATATTATTTGACTAAAATAATTTAACTGATTTGACTAATTTAAATGAATTAAAAATCAAATGTGTGCAAATCTCATAATGAACATCCATTTATTATATAGTACATTATAATGTGATACCTAAAAGCATTTAAAACAACTGATTTTACTTTTTAGTATTTCAAATGAAATTTGGACAAAAAAGTAAAATATATATACAGTATATATATACACATACATGTACACATATATACACACACTATATATATATATATATATATATATATATACACACACACACTATATACTATATATATATATAAATATATATCATTTTATTTATTTATTTTCAATTTTCAGCCTTAACATGTGTATAGCTTCCTAGTATTGGCCATAATACCAGTGCATAAAAAATTACATTCAGTTATAAAATCATTAGGGGCCAAGTACCAAAAATGCACAGACACCACTTGTTATTGTTAGTGTTCTTATTTATTAATTATAATCATTACGTTTATATCTAAATATGTAACTATTGGCCCTTGAGTAGCTTCAATATAGACGCTTCATTCTGATTCATTTTTTTCCAAAAGAGTAACTTGACCTGAACTACTTCAAATTATGAGTAACTTGTAGTTTCAAAGTCTCTTCCCCAACGCTGCTCCTCACCCACCTTCAGTGGCTTTCTCTCTAATCTCTCTGAGGGGTCTTCTATCTCAGCACAGGGGTAGAAGCCAGGGAAGGGTGTGAAGGGGTTGACCCGTGGTCGGCAGGACCCAGAGAAAGTTCCCATGAGGCTGCTGACGCTGCGCAGTGAGGAAAGGACGTGGGGTGAGAGAGAATGGTCCATCAGCAGGTCTGAGACCAGGTTCCTGGCCTCATTTATCACAGATAGATCCACACCATTCCCACTCACTGCACCCTAAGCACACACAGAGCATATATTACAACATCCATAGAATGCAAAAATTAAGCAGCAAATTACCTCGCAGTTATCCGTTCATGGGACTTATACTGCCTCCTTGTGGTAATTTAGAGGTACAGTGAGATTTCAAACAGTGACATTTCGAGTTTTTTCAGTCACACTTTAGATTACAGTCCAATTCTCGCTATTAACTATTACTTTTCCCTCAATAAACTCCTCATTACTGTTTATTAATAGTTGTTAAGTTTAGGAAGAAGGTTTTAGAAGAAGGCATTAATGTGTGCTTTATAAGTATACACAGCCAATATCCTACAAATAGGGGTGGTGATGGTGCAGTGGATAAGACACGTGCCTTTGGTGTGAGAGACCCAGGTTCGAATCCTAAACTGGAGCCTAAACTAAAGTCTTTCCGGCAGCACATTTGATCAGTTCATGCATTCCCTGGAAATCAAACCCATGACTCTGGCATTGCTAGCCTCATGCTTTACTGTTAAACAAACAGGAAGGCCATCCCACTGCTCCAGACTTGTGCGAGTAGTAACTGTAGCAAAGAATGACTCTTTCCTGGAGCCATCCATTTGATAAATCTAGCCAAGTAGCAGTTTTTGATGATATACACTCAGCGGAAAAAAAGGAACCGTTCATAATGATATTACAGGAAGAACTCTGGGTGTATTTATAAACTCAGCTAGTTTTAATCCATTTTCGGCCTTGTGCGTACATGCTGAGCTCATTTTATTGATTGTATTTAATTCAAACCTACATAATTTTTTGAAGGGGGTGGTTCTGATGAAAGTAATAAACTAGAGTGGAGGCACTGCTGCGACCTGCGCGTGTGTGCGTGCTCACACGTGCGTGGTAAAAAAAATGCACAGCGAGCACTTCCTCCAGGCTTTGACGTCATTTGGCAAGCTTTATGTGAGCCAGGATGAGGGTTATCCACTCGCAGGTCAGCCACAGTAATGAGCAGCGGGCAGATGGAGGGGCTTCAGGCCCCAGCATGCTAACGGGCTACAAACGGTCCTCAGATGGACAATATAAGGGTCTTTCAGACAGAAAGAGACTGAGAGGAGATGTTGGCCTACACAGATTACACTCTCATTCCTGACTTTACATCAGTGCTATTGTAGCATCATTGATGAGATACTATAGTTTTAATTCATATTTTGAATGAGATTTTCTGTTTTCATTGTAATTTCAATTAGTTTTAGTAATTTTGTTGTGTATTTTTCATGTTTGCAAGTTTTAGGTTTTTTAAATATGTCTATATAGTTTTAGTATTCTTTTTTTAGTATTGTTCATCTGATTAAAAATCAACTAGCTGAAATAAAATATATATATTTTTTATATTTT
The DNA here is from genome assembly GCF_016745375.1 of Pimephales promelas. The sequence goes on from NW_024121333.1 coordinate 32,306, forward strand.
ATTTCAAGTAATTTTTTTATGGTTTTAGTTTCAATTATAATAATTATCCTGGCTTACAAAAAAAAACATAAAATAAAACTTGAACACAAATAATAATATATTTAATAATGTAAAACAATAAAATACTGTGTGTGTGTGTGTGTGAATACACAAATTAGTTAGAAGCTAAAAATGAGCAGTACTGACCTGATATTGTGGCTTGTACCATTGTTTCAGGTCCCAGTCCCACAGGATCATCTAAAAGGACAAAAAACAAAGGCTCTTTAAAAGCACATTTCTTTCACGACTGCCACGCTGCACAAAACCTATGGAAAGTTAAGACAAAGAAGCAGTTACATGAGTTATTTTTATGTTGCTGAAGTTCCTATAAGCATTTTTTTTTAAACACTCTTCCAAGTATTGGTTTGTACAACAGGTTTGATGTGGGAGAAAAAATTGTCAACACCTGAGCAACGTTTTTTTTGTGAGCAGAAAGCTGCTAAACGAAAACCTTTCTGGCGCTTGCAACGAAAAAAAGAAAAGAAAACCACTCTAACCACAATGAGACGTCAACAATAGCGCTCACAGATCTTATCTAGCCAAACTACGTCATTTGACTGCATTTCTGTGTTATCTGTCTCACAGGCTCAGAGGAAAGTCACCCAACAGAGGCCAAGTCCCACAACACTATCACTGAGATAGGTCACAGTCACTGCCTGTTTTCTGCTATCATGAAGTAGCAAAGCCACTTTTACAGTTACAGTGTATAACAAACCTCATTCTTTGAAAACTGAACCAATCCATTACACACCAAACATAGAGGCCCAAACTTCAACACAAATTTGCACAAGTCACAATCTTTTTTAGAAGTAACAACACAATGCGAGACAAAACACACACTTCACACACTAAATAGACATTTTTTAAAAAATTTTCACATGCATTGCATTCAGCTAAATGTAACTTTTTTTATTTAGCAAATTTAGGAAAAATGAGACATTTCAGGCTAGGTGACAAAAAATAAAAGGTTCATTTATTTTTCCAATATCTTGTTTGAAATGTCTATGAAGATAACATATTTTAGATACTATTACTAATACATTTTAAATTCGTTTTTGGCCACTTTTTGAAAACCACACAGTGTAGTGACAAATTAAATTTTAAAAGGACATATTCCATGTAGTTGTATGGCCTCATATTAATTGAAAGACTTCATCACTGTAAAAAAATATTTTTATGATTTGTAATCACAACATTTTTTTCTATTGTCAAATCAACTTAGATAATTTATGTAGTTCAGATAACATAATATTTTGACATATTTTAAACATTATATCTCTTTATCATATTAACTCAATTTTTCCATTTCAATGAACTTAAAATTAAGGCAACCAGGTTACTTATTTATTAAGTTAAACCAACAATATTTTTTTACAGTGTGTATAATATTTTTTTACAAGAATTGTTGTTTAAGATTAAGGGATTTGTGAACCATTTATTTTTACATTTCTGCACCAAAAAGTCTAGTTTACTTCCGTTTACAACAATAAAGAGAGATAAAGTCTTTAAAGAAAACTTTTCATGGTAGCCTACGTTGGCAAAAAAAAAAAAATATTTTAACAACCAAGCAAACACAAATGAACAAGAGTTCAGCCTCATTATCAAATCAGCGACATGTCACACACACACACACACTTAAAATAATCAGTGAAGCAGAGTTCAAGAGAGTTCTCGGCCAACAACAGCTAATGTGAGCGGTCGCCATGTTAAACTCGGAGAGTCACTGTTACTAAATGGCAGAGAAGTGTTTGACCACATGGGGGAGCACTGGTGACATGTGAGAGAAGAGGCTCAGGCGAAGCAGAAGTGCCTGCACCTGCGCTGGCCGTGTCATGTGTCACTTCCAGCAGCTCTGATCTTTAAAACCAGCACTCAAAGCGGTCCAAAAGACATGGCCACAGACTCTTACTTATCCGACACGCACGACACAAGACTCAGAAAGCAACAGAAGGAATTGATGGAAACACTCACATGTGACACTGCAAACTGGGTCAATAATTAAAAAAAAAAAAGTCCAACAACATATGAATCCAGATCAAGACACAGATGAAGATTCATTTCAGTTAAAATGACTCGATTCCATTTGCTTATGATGTCAACACGGTGCATGGCCTTTTGCTCCAAACTGAGATGTTTCACTGATCAGACAGAGATGATCACTTGTTAGCTGTCAGCATCTGCTTAACACCATCAGACATTTAGTATGGCAAATAAGCACTGCCATGGAAACCTGACAGAGGCCAGCAAACAATAGCACAAACGTCATGGCAACCATGATGGCGGGAGACAGATGGAGGAGAGATGTTTCAGAAAAAAGCCAAGGAGTCTAACACTCTCACACATGCAGAGTTTTGAGGGTCAAAAATGGCCACTGGTCAGATACGTTTCCATCAAATCATGTGGCACTGGCATAGAGCTTGTTATCTACACAAACATATGCTTAAACCCTCTGAACACCCCACAGTGTCACAGAGTTACTTATATCAAATCTCTCTACTTTTGTTCTTTACGGTCTGTTGAACTAGTAAACTTCACAGACGTAACAGAGATTACCAGAACAATAAAGGTGGGGTTGGTTTCATAACCGTTTCCTTGAATTTGTTACAAAATTTGGATCCCGGTGCGCCTGGTATTAACAATTAAGTTCTGTTTTCGTGAAGTGAACAGCACGAAATAAGGATGTAAATGGGGTTCAAAACATTTTGTGAGGCAATCACTCAAACCACATTCGTACATTTGTGATTACACAACAAATACATGCATTTTCAACTAATTCATCCCGATATATTACTGTTCAAAATTTGAAACAAAACAAAAATCTATTTCAAACAAATGCTACTTTCTTTTAATAATAAGACATCCATATTATGTTTTAATAAAAATATTAAGCAGCATAACCATTTTCAAAATTCATTATAATAATAATAATAAAAATGTTTCTTGAGGACCAAATCAGCATATCAGAATGATTGCTGAAAGATCGTGTAACACTAAACACTGGAGTAATAATGCTAAAATTTCAGCTGTGGTGAACATAAGAGACATTCCAAAATCTGAACCTAAACCTTTGAATAGTGTCATGTCCCAGAAAACTGTGAAAGACTGCCTACATACCTGTCAATCCAAGACAGCAAAACAAGTTTGTTTTTTTTCACCAGGTGCAGAAAAGAAAAGAACATTTTGAAAATTGCACGAACGCGTACACACACACACACACACACACAACTTCACTTAATACAGATACTCCTGTATTCCACTTAAAACATGTTTGTTTTTAGATTAAAATGCATGTACATTTGAGAGGAACACCGTGCAGATTTTCCTTCTACACTCTGACGTAGTCAGTGATGTATGTAGTCATGAAATCCCCTTGAAATCTGATCACAGTGGTTACAGGAGGCACACTTGAAATGCAACTACCAGGTGTAAATACGTGTAAATAGTAAAAGAATAATGTCTTACCTTCACTACTTGTTAGTGTACAATCTCAACCACTAATTAAAAAAAACGTTTTCCAAAATATTTTGAAAGGTAAAAAGTAGTTTTTTTTCACAAACACAATTGTTGAGTCATATTAGGGTTACACCATTTGACAACTTGACGCCTTAATACAAATCTAAAGTCAAATTATATTAAATGTTTTTCACATGCTCACAAAGTTTTCATTTATTATATAAAATACAGTAAAACGAGTAATATTGTGAAATATTATTATTATTACGATATACATGTGCATATATTCTGTTTGAATATATTTCACAATGCAATTTATTCATATGATGGCAAATCATTCGAATACTGTATGCTGATTTGGTGTTCAAGAAACATTTATAATAATTACCACTGTTTGCTATTGTTGTTTTTGAGGAAAAACAGAAAAACACTGTTGTTTTTGAGGAACCTGTGAAAAAAATTGCAAATTCAACAGAACTGTTTTATAAAACTTAAATAGTCTTTGCTGTCACATTTGATCAATTTAATGCACCCTTGCAGAATAAAACAAATGAATCTTTTTAAAACAAAAATCTTACTGGCCCCAAACTTTTGAACGGTAGTGTATTTTTTGTTACACCCAGTATAGTTTAAAGGGATACTCCACCCAAAAATGAAAATTCTGTCATTATTTATTCACCCTCAAGTTGTTGCAAAACTGTATGAGTTTCTTTCTTCTGCTGAACACAAAGGAAGATATTTTGAAGAACGATTGCAACCAAACAGTTGTTTGGTGCCATTGACTTCCATAGTAGAAAAAAAGAAAAATACTATGGAAGTCAATGGTGCCAAAGTTCCAATAGTTCTTCAAAATATCTTCCTTTGTGTTCAGCAGAAGAAAGAAACTCATACAGGTTTGCAACAACTTTGAGTAAATAATGACATAATTTTCATATTTGGGTGGAGTATCCCTTTAACAAGCAAACAATTTTGACAAACAATTCTGAAGCTGAAAACATGTTCATCATATCAAATGTCTATTTAAGTCACTGACAGCATGAATTGCATTTAACATTTATAACTGAAATGATTTAGACAACAAAAAATCATCACCACATTTTTTTACAGATAACCTGCAGGTGCATTGTGGGAAATATGCGTCATATCATATTTGCATTACAACAACACTCTGAAATAGTTCACTCGAAATAGACTCTAGTCTGCAGATATTCACCTACATAAGTAGGTCAAAGTGATCATACTTTTTACGTAAACCCAACACTAACACAAACGATATGGGATCTGTGCTGACAACGAGCCTAAATAAAAAAGAGCCGTCAACAAAAATGAAGAAAAAAAGAAAAAGGATTTGCACAACTACATTGTCATTATGAGAGTATCAAAGTGATGAAGTGTGAGACAGAGAGTACAAGAGCATTGTATGCGTTTGAGAGAATCTCAGTTGAGTGGTTAAATAACTGCACACACCATCTGAAAGCAAGAGGCCAACCAGGGCTGGCCAAACAAAAACAGCATCATAAAAGCAACAGAGCCAGTGAAGAGCTTCATCAACACACAACAGACCAGCCAGTGAAGCAGAACAACAAACCAACCACTGACGAACACGTATCACCTTACATGCAGAGACACGGGGTAAGAGAGACAGAGCGGGAACACACCAGTCTGTACGTCATGATTTTATGAAAATGAGAAACCTGTTTTAATTGATTAAAATACAGAAAACAGTTGGGTGAAGTTTTTACATAGGCAAATACATGATCTGAGATCAAGGACAATGAAGCTATGGCCTGCTATAATACGACACATGAAAAGACAAGCATGAAGTTACTGCAAGTTATAAATATCATGTTCGGCCGGTTTGAAAGCTCTTTTCAGTAACACATTACAATAGATATCATCCAAGATATCCATGTCATTCTTTATTCAGTAGAAAAGAAATTAAGGTTTTTGATGAAAATATTCCAGGAGTTTTCTCCATATAATGGACTTTCAAACTGGTTCAAGGCCCAAAAGACAGTATCAGTGCAAACTGCAAACTGTTAAAGGGCTTTAAACGATTCCAGACGATGAATAAGGGTCTTATCAAGTGAAACGATCGGTCATTTAAAAAAAAAAAATAAAGTTTAAGTTTTCTAAGCTCAAATAATCGCCTTGCTCTGTTCTGTGATGCACGTTCGTGACTCTCCTGTTCGAACTCGTTTATCTAAATGAACAAATCTTTTTCGAGTCATTTGGTTCATTCAAAGAACGAAATGAACGAATTGACTCGGAAAAAGATTCACTCATTTTGATGAACGAGTTCGAACAGGAGAGTCACACAGAACAGAGCAAGGCGAGCATTTGAGCTTATAAAACGTACGTTTTTTTTTTTAGACACTTATTCGTCGTCTGGAATCGTTTAAAGCCCTTTCAACAGTTTGCAGTTTGCACTGAAACTGCCTTTTGGACCTTGAACCGTTTGGTTCCCATTGAAGTCCATTATATGGAGAAAAATCCTGGAATGTTTTCATCAAAAAACTTAATTTATTTTCGACTGAAGAAAGAAGACATGGACATCTTGGATGACATGGGGGTGAGTAAATTATCAGCAAAAGTTGATAAAAGTGAACTATTCCTTTAATATTTTAAGTTGTATCAAGGTGTATTAGTTGATGCATAAATGACCAAACATGAATTATATAATAATAATAATAATAATAATAATAATAATAATGTCAATAGTTAATACTTTGATTCAGGAGGAATGCATTAAATCAATCAAAAATGACAGTAAAGTCAGTAAAGACAACCATTAAGCAGCAAATCTGTTTTCAACATTGACAATAATAAGACACGGTTCTTGAGCACCAGATCAGCATATTAGAATGATTTATGAGGATCATGTGACACTGAAGACTGGAGCAATGATACTGAAATTCAGCTTTGCATCACAGGATCAAATTACATTTTGAAATATATTAAAATAGAAATTAATTATTTTAAATTGTAATAATATTTCGCAATATAACTGTTTTTACAGTATTTTTTCTTCATTAAGTACAGCCTATTAAAATCCAACAAAAACGGATCACTTTTTGTGATCTTAAAATCCCAGGGGGTACTAAGTAAACAATTCAGTGTTCACACAAAAAAATAATAATAAAATAAAATACGTTTGGAAACCCCCACATTAGCATGTGAATAAAAGCTTTGGAAAGGAGCAATAAAAATACCAATACTAATATTTAAACCTTATGCCAGCAAAAACACCATGTATAAAATGATGAGATCCTTATGTATACGATAAATGTGGTGCTTTAGGAGAGCCCAATCGTGGATGGTATGGTAGCAAGAGTGTGTGTGTAGCAGAGATGAATGTGTCCCAGTGGGTGTTCAGGGAGCTGACGTCAGTGCAGGGCAGGCTAACGCCCCTCACGGCTCAGCTCATCAGCAGCAGCTGTGAGTGTGGGAAAGTCTTGGCTACTCTGCAGTCAACTCCAGCCAGTCTGACAAAGACAAGGTCAATGGCCCTTTCTAAAGTCTCATCTGACCCCTAGAGACGATCACATTTCACACTGAACATTAAGACTTTTCGGCTGCATTGATCTGAATTGCACATTCATGTTCTCCGGGAAAACTGTGCAATGTTTCTGCATGAAATCACATATTGCAGAATCCATTTTAATCATTTTTTAATTTAGGAAACACCACAAAAATGATGCACTTTTTCTTCTTCAAAAAAAAAAAAAAAAAATTAGAAGTATTTGAAACTATGTTAATCAATGACATATATGGCGACCTGAAACATTTTTTGTGCCAAACAATGATCCGACAGATATTTATCCCAGTATCTCCCAAATCAATGCTTCGGTCCTTGAACTTGGGTACAACCCATCCTTAATGGCTCACAGTCCTGGTCATTACAGAGTTATGCCGTCTTCTGGAAAGCAGTCAGTGACTTCATGCTGAGCAGTGATTATGTCTGGCTCTCATTCGCTGGTGTCAGGACTCTGACGGACAGGAGAGAGACTGGGGAAGAGGGTTATGTTGTCAGGAGGAGCTGGCAGGCCTGTGGAACATTCCCTTTGCAGAGGGGAATGAAGAGATACCACGCCGTCCTGTGCTTTTCACATAGGAGCATCACTTCTCTCCAAACTAGTTACAGATACAGACCAAACCGGTCACAAGCTTCCAACGTTCCACTCGGCCGAAAAGATATGATGGTAATTGCTCGATTACAGTCTTCCAGGAAATTATGCAAGTCATTATAAGACGCTCTAATACAGAGACGCTGTAAATGGGTTGATGCATCAGTTGCAGTTTTATAAATTATTAAAAGTGGTTATGGTGTGATAATGGAGAGTCGTTCCAAAGGGAGGGTTTGAAAGCATTTCCCAAAAATGGCGTCATGGGATGATGATTTTTTATGGCTTTTCTCTCCACAGTAAAGACAATGGTCTTCAAAATGGTTCATTGTCCTATTTTGCAAAAATCTAATCCTCACAAGAACTAATTTGATTAAGGCCTGGAACGCAGTTAAGCTTTAAGACAAGTTCCAGTTCGTTGTGTGTGTTGTCTTAGTCTCAGTCTAAGCTCGCTAGCATCTGGTTTAGCCATCGCCATTTGTTTTGGAATTACTGTAGGGGGGCCTTGGAGGTGGGGTTATTCGGTGGTCAGCCAGGGTATCTGATTTGCTAGACTAGGTGGAAGGGAATCCTGTCCTGTCTAGGGATGTGCAAAACTACATATTTTCAAAATCAGTAAAGCTTTAAGTTTGAAAAGAAAGGACTGAATATCTTGCCTTTTGACATAGCATCTTAAAAACACAATGATAAATGTCGAGAAGCACAAAGTATTCCCCAAAAATTGAAAAATAAAACAGATTTTTTTTTTTGTATCTGAAAGTCTCTTATGCTTACCAAAGCTGAATGCATTTTATAAAAAAAAAAAATACAGTAAAAACAGTAATACTACAATTTAAAATATCTGTTTTCAATATATATCTTAAAATAATTTATATGTTATAACATAATATAATTAACATAATAATAATTTAATATGATAAAACATAATATATAATAATATAAAAGATCATTTATTCCTGTGATGGCAAAGCTGAATTTTCAGCATCATCACTTGATCACTTGTGCATCGTCACATGATCCTTCAGAAATCATTCTAATATGCTGATTTGATGCTCAAGAAACATTTCTTATTATTATCAATGTTGAAAACAGTTGTCAGTATTTGACAATTTCTTCAGGCCAATAATTATAATGTGATCAGTTTAGTCAGTTTTATTTGCTGTAACGTCTAATTAAGCATAGGTCAAGTTTAAAACAACAAGTCCCAATACTGATGACACCATGACCCTCTGTGATAGTTTTTAAACATAAATAGGTTGCAACAATGTTAAATGCACTTACTGTCACTTTTGATCAAATTAATATGTCCTTGACTCCTTGCTAAGTACTACATTCATACACACATACGCATTTTCGTATGATATCAGCAGAGCTGAGGCGAGATCATACATGCAAAGCTCCTACATGACAGCCAAATGCTAATCGCAGGCCAGCAGCCACAGAAGTTGCCGTCATTCCCCCCAAGCCAACCAACCAGATTCCAGTCACACCAGAGCGGGTGCTGTGAACAGGTGCTTTGTGGGGTCATCGGGGCAGGCCTAGGGCTTGGCTGCCCCCTCTTTCGCCCGGCCTCTGCACACAGCTGGCTGGCACAGCGAAGAGCAAAGAGCTCCAGAGAGGCTGCTCTTTATGTCAGGGCTGAAATGAAAATCCTGCTGTCTGAAGCTTGATTCAAAAAGCAGTGAATGCAGTATCTGGGTGTGCGAAGGATCTCTGGCACACAAGTCTAGGCACACGAGGGAAAGAAAGCAATAGTTCATGGCTGTTTATACATCAATGTGATCAAATATTCAAACAAATGAAGCATGCAGGGCCATGCAAACGGAAATCCCAGCTGCTATGCTTCTCTGAATTACAGCTCATCTCTCTCTGGGGTCACCTGCCTCCAACACAAACAGATGCTGATGACGCAAGTCTGCTGAGCCCCAGCCGGTTCGGTTCACCGTGCTCTTCGGTGTCACAACACCTCCATACCATAAAAACAAAGGAGGGGACTCCAGGGCTGAACCATGGAGGAGGGAACAAGTGTTTCCCAAAGGTTGGCCTTGACTTGTGTAATCAAGCTCATGTAAGTGTGGCACCAGGGCAATGAAACCCAAGCTGGTTGGCCAGAAAATCTGTGCCGAAAGCTGCATGTCACTGGGAAGACCAGGCTCTGAACCTGTTGATGGTGTGATCTTGCAGTTTCCTCTCTTTCAAGTCACACTCCTTCCATCAAATCTGACTTCTAGCTTGGATATTTCAGAGCTCTTCCAAAGTCCGGCACACCAACAGTCCAATGTGCTTCTATTACGACATGTTACAGAAAATAAAACCGACTAAAATGATCAAATTATAATGACTAGCCAGAAAAAAATGACAAATTAAAGTAAATTGTGAAATTTAGTTTACACCAAAGCATAAATCCTTTTTGAAGGACTGTCAGAAGTGTATAAATGCAATAAACATTATTACATTTAAAAGAGTGAAAGCAGTGTTTCTGACTTCAATTGCACCATGAAGACTAAAAACAAAGAAAAAAAAGTCAAATATGGCAGCTAAAATCTTTAGAGCTGAAAAACTACAAACACACGTGAGATTAATTTCTGCTAAAGTCTCTGTCTCTTCACTCATTCTTCAGGTTTTGGCTCATGGCCGCATGCCAGACCGAGAGGAGCTTGCATAATAACAAACACGTTTTTGCAGGAACAACAAAAATGCCACAAGCTGAGGAAGGTCAACAATATTACGTCAATGATGAACTTTTTCCCACAATGGTATGCTTCAGGACTTAATGGCCCATCGCTATTTGGCTTTGTTCAACTTTATACTCATCAAAAAACGACATTATACAAGTCAAAAAAGAAACAAAGAACCACATATCGACGTGTTTAGAAAGAATGAGGACATGGGCTCAAAACAAACCACACAGACAGGTTATGATCAATGTTTGTAATGAACTAATGAAACTGGCAGAAAAGCAGAATTATCTCTGTATGTTTGACACCATTGATATGTACACTTTTCAATTCAAATGTTTAGGGTTGGTTATACTTTTTAATGTTTTTGAAAGAAGTCTCTTTCACTAAAGCTCACTAAGGCTCCATTTATTTGATCAAAAATACAATAAACCAGTAGTCATGTCAAAATGTAATTTGTTCATGGGATGGCAAAGCTGAATTTTCAGCATCCTTACTCCGGCTTCAGTGTCTCTTGGACCTTCAGAAATCATTCTAAAATGCTGATTTGGTGCTCAAGAAACATTTCTTTACACATTTCTGTGGAATCTGTGATATGTATTTTTTCAGGATAATTTCATGAAGTGAAAGTTCAAAATAGCAGCATTGAATAGCAAATACAAAATATAACACAAACAGTTACTTTACTGCCACTTTGATCAAATTAATGCATTCTTACTGAAGCATTAATTTCTCTATTGAAAAAAAATGAGAACTTACGAACCCCAAACTTTTGAAGGGTAGTGTACACAGTTTGTGCTTAAAAAACATAAATAAAGGAAACAAATGCATTCAGAATCCATATAAAACACACTTTGGCTAGAAATATTGATTTGTTTATCATTTTTAGCCAGTTATAACAGGCTCAAAAGACAATCACAAGTGAAAACATTACCTTGGTGATATTTAAATCAGCAGGATTCGACAATCATATTCAAAACGCTATAAAAAACACAAAAATGTTTGCAAGGCAAGGGCAAAAAAGCAAAAACGTAGGCCTACTACATGACAACCCAATTCCATCAACTGGTCAATAAGTCTCTGGGCCATCAAGCCATCCTTATTTACAAATAACCATTACAAAAAGTTTAAGCAGTTTGTTAAAAGTCAGTTTTGAAAGCTTATCCAATCTAGTCTTGTTCCAGAGTGAGCACATCGAGTTCTAGCAGGAGTGTGTGACATATTGACTGACTCTCTCAAACTCCAGCTAATAGGACAGTGTGAAAACTCAAAAGCATGAAAGGTGAAACGCAGCCTCTTTCGACCAATTCAAACTCCTCCCCTGGCTTTCTATTTATCATTTGTCTTCTGAAGCCTTTCATTTCATAACAGAGGTTAAAATGAAAGCAGGATCAAGAGGTATAAAATATTTCTAAGCCAAATGAAAAAAAAAAAAAAAAACATTAGCATTTTGGGGTTTATCATAAAATCTCTTATTTTCCCCAATATATTTAGCAGCTTAGGGATAGCATATTGTGTCCGTATGGCAACATTAATGCCATCAGTGTACTTTTGAGATTAGATTCTGAGAGGCTAGTTTGATCCAAAGTTAAATCGCAGCACTCAATAAATCACACACCCTTTAATAGTTTCAGGCAGGTGGCATTTCATGTGGGTTCAACGTCATCTGAGCCCAGCATCCTCGAATGCCCTAGACCTCAGCTGTTCAAGTTCAACCCAGCACAAATAGGTCTAAATGACTGTGGAACACACTGGCTATGTGCCCTCCCATCATGAACACCCTCAACACTCCCTCTCAATGATAAGCCTCTTGAGCTCATTTGCCAGTCAACCAGTTTACCGTTTATCTTATTCTAGCAGACGGTATCAAAAAATAAACTGCTCTGTGGTGATGCACAAAGTTTTGAAATATTCAGTAACAATTGCATTTTCAATGCCCTTGTTACATGTACTATCTTTTGTAATAACAGGACACATTCAAAGTGTAACCAAATATTCTTTCACCAGTTATTTCTGGCATTTTTGACTAAACTTTGTTAGTCTGATGTTGTCTGGATGTTAATTGACAGTACAGCTGAATTATCTCTGTATTTTGGACTTAAATCAATAAATAAAGATACACAAAGTATTTCAATATTTATGGGGTCTTGACTAAACTTTGTTATTCTGATGACACCTTGATGCCAATGAACGCTTCAGAAAATTTTAATGTGAACCTGAAAAAAACAAATAAATAAAATAATAATATTAAATCAAACAAATAAGTAAGTAAATAACTAACTATTGGGCAAATTAAACAAATAAATGGATACATAAACAATACTAATAATATGCCAAACAATACAGATTAAAAATGGTATCAAAAAATAAATTTTTGGTAACCAAGTTTTGAAACATTCTTCAACAAAACTTTCTTGACTTTGCCTGGATGTTGATCTACTACACTACTGCTGAATTGTCCCGACTTCAATACTATGGTAAAAGCTATTATTAGCAATTTTTTATTTGACAGACTGCAATCAATAAAAATGAGTATGTATAAATATGGTGATATGAAAAAAACGGAAAAAATATTCTTTAGCGCTTTTTTCTGCCATCTTGGATAAACTTTATCGCTCTAAAATCACCTAGTTCACATGAATCCAATGTGCAATACTGGGAACCATAAAACAGTGTTCAGAAATGTTACAAAGCATAATCTAAGATCGACTCTAAAGTAGCCTTTGACTTCCCTGTTGTCACCAACAAGAGCTAGTCATATATTTTATGAAAGTGACTTTGAAAGGACAGGGCAATAAATAGTGTTTCCTGACAGACAGACAGACAGACGTTTATGCAGCAATTGCCTTGTAAATGAAGGCTGAACGAACACAGGCACTGTTCCTTATAGCTCGATGGAACAGAAGACGCACACACACAATGGTGTGTCTACGACAGCCTCGCGTAGAACTGATCCCTCAGAGTTTCTCCAGAACTCAGTGTTAACATTACACCCCATAACATCTCCAAAACATCAACATGCTGGATACAACATGTCAGGCCCTGGAATCTTTCGCTCCGCGGAGCACGGCTCATGCCAGACTGATTTGTGTCAAGTAAGGCCAAACACACAAACAACGCTGGCAGAGAAGCGTCCTCTCATGCGGAGGGGAAAGAGAGTTGGAGCACAACAGGAAAACTCTACCTGATATGGCCATGGCAGCCAGATAGGCCCAGACTGGAGGCCTTGTAAGGGAACATCTGGCTTTATCTTGGAATCAGTGCGGACAGACCTCTCACATAAACACAGGCGCTGCAGATCTCTAGTCACTAACAAGCCTGTGAACAGCGCCGAGCTGCCATCTATTAGAGAACCCAGAGAAATCACCTGTTGACAAGTGAATCATTTACAAACAAGTGGACGCTCAGGGCCACAGGCTTCTTAACTGCTTATCAAAGCGATCGTATAACCACGGGTTCTTCCTGCTTCAAGGGTTAGTTCACCCAAAAAATGTAAAATATGTCATTAATGACTCACCCTCATGTCGTTCCGAGCCCGTGAGACCTCCGTTCATCTTCAGAACACAGTTTAAGATATTTTAGATTTAGTCCGAGAGTTTTCTGTCCCTCCATTGAAAATGTATACGCGGTATACTGTCCTTGTCCAGAAAGGAAATAAAGATATCATCAAAGTAGTCCATGTGACATCAGTGGGTTAGTTAGAATGTTTCGAAGCACCGAAAATACATTTTGGTCCAAAAATAACAACATTGTATTCATTTTTGGGTGAACTAAATCTTTAACTCTTTCTTACATATCCATCTATAATGAACTGGAAATCAGGGGTCTCAAACTCATGACCTGGTGGATCACTAACCAGGTGATGCATTCCACTAGCAGCCAGTTGAACAGTTACAACTAATTCAGTGTTAACAAAATGACAACCATTTTATCTTATTTATTTTTTTGTATGTGAAAATACAAATAATTAAATGTGCATTACATAATGCATTATAAATATAATATAATTGTTGTAATAATTGGAATTAACAAATTATACATATATTTTATAAATAAATACATAAAGTAAATAACATTAATTATACATAAATAAATAAATATCAAATAATTGTATAAATAAATACATAAAATAAATTACATTAGGCATAATAAATAAATATCAAATAATAAAACAAATTATTTAAAAATAAATTTGTACTGTCTAGATCAAACTAGCAGTTCAATCAGAAACGTGTATCTGGCTTTGATGTAACTGTGAGAAAAAATATTTAAAAATACATGGCAATCAATTAATTCAAGTACAAGTACAAGTAATATTATTTAATTTGGGAAGCAAAATGAAGTAGTTGGACGAGCTGAGCAGTGTATCAAATACAGAAACGCCTTCCAGTTTAGACGGCACTGTTGATTACAGTGTGTTGGGAGAGATCTCTGTTGTGACAGATGGGCGTCGTCTAACTTTTTTGATGTATGGGAGCAAGCAGGTAAGTTTGTTGTCCTATGGTACAGTTTATATTTGTGTTTAAGGCATGTACTAAGCCATGTAGATATAGCCTACTGTAGCTCAGGCTACTGTTTAACCAAGGTAATCTGAGGTTTCTTTGAAAACAGCATGTATCCCAGTTAGACTTGCATGTGAATTAATATAATTTTTTTAACTAACAAATAAATTGAAATTATTTTCTATAGGAAACAACAGCATCCATAAAAAATACTTCAAACACACAGCTATGTAAAGGCAATATACTACAGCCAAAAACACTGCTTTTTCCACCACAACATTGCACTGGTTAATTTTGAGATTTTAAACTATTTGGCTTTTCATAACATGTTGCTTTAGACTAGTGGAAAGGAAACCTCTACAATACAATTTTAACTCTTTCCCGGCCAGAAGGAAATGTCAGCCATTTGTAAGTCTTTCTGTGTTTTCACTGTTATATAGCGCTTTGACACATCCTCTGAAAGAGAACTTAATCTCCTGATCAAAAAGACATGAGAAGAAAAAAACAGAAACAAGCAATAGTGTGTGTTACATTAAAATGTTGATAAAAAAAAAATAATGCATTAAAGGATTAGTTCACTTTAAAAAATAAAAAAAAACTTTTGCTGATAATTTACTCACCCCCATGTCATCCAAGATGTCCATGTCATTCTTTCTTCAGTAGAAAAGAAATTAAGGTTTTTGATAAAAACTTTCCAGGATTTTTCTCCATATAATGGACTTTGAAAGCGAAACGATCAGTCCTTTCAAAAATAAATAAAAAAGTTTAAGTTTTATAAGCACAAATGCTCGCCTTGCTCTGTTCTGTGAAGCGCGTTCGTGAGTCTCTTGTTCGAACTCGTTCATCAAAACAATGAAACATTCAGCGAACATAATGAACGAAATGACTCGAAAAAGATTCGTTCATTTTGATGAACGAATTTGAATGGGAGAGTGATGAACGCACTTCACAGAACAGAGCAAGGCGAGCATTTGTGCTTATAAAACTTAAACTTTTTTATTTATTTTTGAAAGAACAGATCGTTTCGCTAGATAAGACCCTTATTCATCGTCTGGTGTCGTTTAAAGCCATTTGAAGCTGCACTGAAACTCTCATTTGGACCTTGAACCTGTTGGAGTCCATTGAAGTCAATTATATGGAGAAAATCCTGGAATGTTTTCATCAAAAACCTTAATTTCTTTTCGACTGAAGAAAGAAAGACATGGACATCTTGGATGACATGGGGGTGAGTAAATTATCAGCAGTTTTTTTTCCAGTTTTTTTTTATTTATCAGTTTTTTTTTTAAGTGAACTACTCCTTTAAGCTAGAATAAAACAGGTTTTTGTTTAAAAGCAGAGGCTCTTTTCTTTCTTTGATGAATTGCATGTTCAAATATTCAAACAACAAAATATTTGGTGGGCCATGAAACTTTTGTGAAAATTATTAAAAATGCTAGTGGTAGCTGGCAAAAGAGTTAAGAGTTTATTTTATTGCATTTATTCTACAGTATTTGTGTCTGTAGCTTTAAATTACAATACATTTCAATAATGGCCAAAAAACTATTGTTCTCATGCACTGAACCAGAAAACTTCAGTGGCACTTGCACTTAAATAAACAAAACCAGTTCGATATCATTTCATACAATATTTTATTCTTAAAAACATATTAAAACGTTTTGTTTTTTTCTGGCTATTGACAGTATTTTCTTATTTAATGATAAAGAGATAGCCAAAAACAAAATGAAACAAGAATATGAACCAGGCTTTATGCAAATGTTCAAGTTTCTGTTCTGCAAATGTATGCAAATTGGTGCATATTTAAGTGATCAAGCTAGCGATGTCAGATTAATATGATAAGCAATATTAGATCATATCAGATATATGGTGATGATTAAGTTATATTTAGAAATATAAACAACAAGAAATTCTAGTAAATAGAGATACACAAAGCTATACAGATCTAAAAACGCAAGCCACACAGCAGCGAGTCAGACAGGCAAGACTGGTGTTGTTAAGCATTGAACACACAGGGGCTTGTTATTAAAAAAAAAAAGCGGCTCTGAGGGCAGAGAGGGGATCAGGGCAGGAAAGGTCAGCATCTAGTGTGACGCTGTACTATGTAATGCCTGCCGTTCTTTCACTGTGGGATCTCACATGTGAAAACAGGACTTCACATGCTCACATGTTCTCTGTCTTGCACACAATCTGACCAAGAAAGTACACCGACCCTTCCTCAAACTCACTGGCACAGCAGCAGTGTTATGATCTCACACCTGACAAGCTGTTTACTCAGTCTGCTGTCAATCCACACAAACCAAAGTATTCTGGCTAAAACACTTTAGGATAAAAGGATTTTAGGATTTTTCCTTCTTGTCGCCATGTGAGTGTAATGATTTGTTTTATGAGAAACATAAAGTGGTCCTTTGTGACAGGAGTGTATTCTGGATCAAGAGTCCAATTGATGACAGTAGGGTGTGAAAGAGAGATGTGAGAAACAAGGCCTGAAAAATCGGAATTACTGCCATCATACTAAAGAAGACCTCTTCCACCCTCTGATGTCCAACATCAGTTGATCAGCTTTACTCAAAGGCCAAAAGACACAGAGCTCTTTGAAAGATGTCACGTTTGTATTAAATGGTATTATTTGTTACAAAAAAGTGATAAAAAAGTAAATGAAAATCAGAATGGTAATAACCAACATGCAAAAGCCATTTTTGTTTTCATGACAAAATTTCACAAAGGTTTGGGCTCAGTAAGCTTTTGTGTGTGTGAAACAAATGAATACTTTTAGTCAGCTAGGGTGTAATAAATTACAAATCACAAATGATTTGTAATTTAGAATAAAAAAAAATAAAAACAGCACAACTGTTTTCAAGACTGCTAAAAATGTATCTTGAGCCCCGGATCAAAACATTAGCATGATTTCTGAAGGATCATGTGACACTGAAGTAATGATGCTGAAAATTCAACTTTGACATCACAGGAATCAATTATCTTTCTATTATTATGTTATATACTATTTTTACTGAATTTTCTTATCAAAAAATACAGTCTTTGTGAGCATAGACTTTTCAAATCATTAAAATAAATAAACAGTAGTGTAGTATATTAGACAATATATTTGAATATTTTCACCACTTATTAGAGTCATCAAATTAAAAGTAATTGTAAAATACCGGTAGTATAACTATTGGATTTCTAACTTGATTTTTCCTATCATTATCTCAGACATTCTTATTAGTCATAGATCCACAATGCACAGCCTGATCATCACAGTTGTAAGGCCACAATGTTGTCACCAAGAAACAATTTAATAAAATATCACTTCCGCCCTCGACCTCAGAGTACTTGGACGTGACTGTGGTTCCATGAGGTAAAAACGATATAAATACTGTTCGTTTTCTCACACAAACCGCTCGTTTGGTGTCTTAGGCCATCAATGTGTACTTGCATTTACGAGTCATTAAATCATGTTTAACTTGTCTTGGACTTCTCTGTGCTTGCTCTTTGAGGTGGACCCCATATACCTCCATTATATGATTGACAGACAAGAACGGTTTGACCTAAAAATATCAAAATTGAAAATATGTGGAAACAAAGACACCTACATCTTGGATGCCCTTGAGGTAAGCTAAAACATATCAAAAATTAATTTCAAAGTGAACTATCCCTTTAAGAAAGTTGTAGATAAAATACCAAACACTCCAAAATCTAGAGATGTGTCTCATGTCATATCATTTAGTGTGAGCATTATTTTTCATGTCAGTGTGGTGACTCAGTGTTCAAATATCAGATATAAACCCCATGAACCCAAACAGAGCACTCTCACACGCAAACCACCATCACCAGAGCTCAGTAGAGCATGAGAAAGCACAAAGCCTAGGACTGATGCTAGTTTGTTCAGTTATTTAAAAAAAAGAAAAATGCAATCAAAAAAAGGTTTTAGGGAAAAAACTGCATCAGGTATCTTCATGTATTAGTTTCCTAAACCTGTAATGGCTGTTAAACAAGGTGAATTAGTTTATAAAGGGAAAAATACTTTGGTTGGCCAAAGTCACATCTTTGGAATGTGGTTGCCAGAGGACATTTCTTAAGAGAAATCTCCTGAAGATTACTAATTGACTAGGTTGATTCTCCGGGCAAGATTAGCAGTGTTTCAGCTTCTATGTTTCCAGAAACTAATCAAAAGCAAATATTTGACAGAGAAACATTAACATGGATTCTGATTTAAAGTCATTTGTGATTACTTGGAAAAAATCTGGATAAAATGATAGATTTGAGCTATTATAACTACACTGTAAAACTCATCAAAGTATAATAACTAATTTCAATCGAGGAAACCGGTTGCCTTAATTCATTTAGGTTTTGAAACCAATAGTTAAATACAATAGTACTGTAAACTTATTTCAGGGGAGTTAACTTAAATAATATTTCCTAAAATACAATTAAATTGTTTTATGTTTCTGAAACTTAACTGTATCGATTAAAACCATTTCATTTAAAAACATCTCCTCTACTCTCATATACAGGGGTTGGACAATGAAACTGAAACACTGGCCAATGTTGGAGGTTTCACATCTATATGCCTGGCGGCCAATCTTCAGAGTGAAGCACGGGTGGATCAGTGATGGTTTGAGCTCCAATATCATGACAATCCTGATTGTATTTGACACTGCCGAGGACTACCAAACCCTTCTGGAGGATCATGAGCACCTGATGCTCAAACCGTGTATCAGCATGATCATGCACCAACACACACAGCAAGACTTGTGACAGAAGGGTTTGATGAAGATGAAAGTGACGTTGAACATCTCCCATGGTCTGACAGTCACCAGATCTGAATATTATTGAGGTGTTTTGAAGGAGCGAGTCCACCAGCATCATACAGTGACCTGGACACTGTTCTGGAAGAGGAACGGCTCATAATCCCTCTGGTCACTGTGAAGGACTTCTATCTGTCAATTGGTGCTGTATTTGGATGCAAAATGAGGCCCTCACCATTCTAACAAATTATTGTGTAGTAAAACCAGGTGTTTCAGTTTTTTTGTCCAACCCCTGTAGATATCTGCTCATATAGATAGTTAGCAAGCTACTTAGCAAACTGGCCAGGATTAGGCCTTAGTTCAATTAGGAAATTTAAGTAGCTTTTATACGTTAAAAAAAATTACTGGTGTGCATCTTGAGATAAAACAATGGCGATGACACATTATGATATGTCAGTGCAAGTTCCCTCATGTCTGTTTCTATGGGCCGCTACAAGGAAGCAGTCTGCCATATTGTAATGGTTAAAGCATCGGTGAACACATGAGACGAGAGCAAGTTGACCACAGTTAGACACATGTATCCATATCTATATCTGTATTAACTGTATTAACTAAACCCATTAAATTTAAAAACATTAACAACTCTCTTATTGATACCTAGAATCCTGCTAGCTCGTACGACAAGAGATGTGCTAATATGACAAGAGACTATCACTGTGTGTTTATCATTAAATGTAATTACAACTTTGACTTGTGTATTTCTAATTGTTATGATTAAAAAAAATTATTATTATTATTAATTATTATTATTATTACTGCTTTTCACTGTAAATATTGCAAGGGCTGGTTTTGCTCACATAAAACATGGGATGTGTTTATATGCCAAAACCCTAATGGAATTGAGTTTTCCCTAAGCAAACATTTGTTGATGTCTCATTATTAAAAGACAGTAAATAATATTTGTATTTACCCAGAGAAAAACAAATTAACCATTATCATGCCTTAGTGTAGCTACTTCGACATGTGGTGTCAATTTGCACTAACCAAACAACATCTCGAAAGAGCAAGGCATGTGAGGAATGCAAAAAGAATACTTTCCACTTGATCCCAATGGGCTTTAAAACTGTTATCATGATACAGACAATCCAATCAGTTTTTAGGAAAAGCTAAACTGTGCACAAGCACCTAATGAGTTATAGGCATCGAGAACATCCCCCCAAAATAATAAATGGGACTGGAGCAGCTCCTGCTGAAACAGTGACTAAATCATGTTAAACCTCAGTCCTTGTCCTAAGTCCAAGCGAGCATCAATCGAAAATCTGCCACATTCAGGCTTCTAACATTCCGAAACAACCACTGAAAGATCTTTTGATCCTTTCATCTTATTCTAGATCAGATTAGCATGCAATCTCATTACAACCACCAATTTAAACAAACATTCGAGATCTTCACTGGGGTTCAATATAAAACCTTAGGCTTCTTGACTTAAAGGAGTAGTTCACTTTAAAAAAAGTCGAAAAGAAATGAAGGTTTTTGATGAAAACATTCCAGAATTTTTTTCCATATAATGGACTTTACTGGTAACCAAACGGTTCAAGGTCCAAGACAGTTTCAGTGCAAACTGCAAACTGTTCAATGGGCTTTAAACGATTCCAGACGATGAATAAGGGTCTTATCAAGCGAAACGAGCGCTCATTTAAAAAAGAAAAATAACAAAGTTTAAGTTTCATAAGCCCAAATGGTCACCTTGTTCTGTTCGCGTTTGCGCATTTGTGACTCTCCTGTTCGAACTCGTTTATCAAAATGAATGAATCTTTTTCCGTGTCATTTGGTTCATTCAACAATGAAAAAGCGAGCATTTGTGCTTATAAACTTAAACTATGTAATTTTTTTTTTTAATGAGCGATCATTTCGCTTGATAAGACCCTTATTCATCGTCTGGAATTGTTTAAAGCCCTTTGAACAGCTTGCAGTTTGCACTGAAACTGTCTTTTAGACCATGAACTGTTTGGTTACCAGTAAAGTCCATTATATGGAGAAAAATCCTGGAATGTTTTCATCAAAAACCTTCATTTCTTTTCGACTGAAAAAAGAATGACATGGACATCTTGGATGACACTTCTTTAAATTAACTTCTTTAATTTTAAGAAGAAATGTCTTAAATTATGGCATACTATTATAATTTTTTTCAACTGATAAAGTATGTTTGAGCTGTTTAATTAAAAGAAATATATTTTTTTATAAGATTAAAGACTTTGAAAAAAAAAATTATTAATTAAAACTAAATCCATAAGATGATCCCAGGGCGGGAAGGTTCTGACAGAGCTCTGTAAGGTTCAGAACACTCTATTCAGTTGTGGATTTTCATTTCCCTGAAATCCATTTTTAAAATGCCTTCATTGAATTCAAACATCATATGAAACGGGCATATGTTCACATAAGAGTGTCTTAATTACACTGTCTTAATGATTCATAAAGGTTCCTCTGCCTACGTGCGGTGAGGGTGTAACGGAGTAACGTCAAGCTAGCATCCGTGGCGCCCCGAGCAGGTTTTACCTCAGCGGCCTGTCATCGAGTATACAGGTGCCCATCAGAGCACTGAGCTCCTTTTGTCCTGTGTGCCATGATGCTGAGAGTGAACATGATACGGGCCGTGGCAGGGTTCGTGATAGGGCTTCTGGTCATACATCCCTTCCTATGTATAAGCAGGGCCGTGTATGCCGTCATCGGGTTTCTGGGGGGTTAGGGATCAGATCTTTCAGTCAGGCACCGCATCGGCCGTGCCAGGGAGCTTTAGCTCTGCCTCCTCAGCCGAAGAAGCGAGCGCCTGTCGGAGTGCAGCTGAGAAAGGCTTTGCCGTGCTCCTGTATCATCCCTGTTGCACAGCACTGTGGGAGCCCTGCAGCTGCTGCAGTCATTCTCCGGGCACGAGCGAAGATGAGCATCACGCTTCATTTCCCAAGAGGCCATTCACTTTTAAAAGCACTTCAAAGAATGAGATAAAAAGTTTAAAAAAAACGCAAATGGCCTGAAAAATAACTATATCATCAAAGTGAATGTACTCTGACACTTTTCTGTCTTTATTTTTAATAACACAAGTCTCTTAAGCTCACCAAGGCATCATTTATCTGATCATTAATACAGTAATACTGTTAAATATTATATATAAAAAACAGTTTTCTATTTTAATGTATTTTAAAAGCCATTACTCCAGTCTTCAGTGTCACATTATCTTTCAGTAACATGCTGATATGGTGATAACATGCTGATATATTTTTTTGCATTATAATGCAACTTGCATTATAAATGTATTTACTTTTGTCAATGTAATGCATCCTTGCTGAATAAACGGATTAACATCTTTAGAAATAAATCTCACTGACACCTTTTGAACAGTGCATTAATAATAATGTAAATATATATATATATATATAGGTATGCAATTAGAATATGCATTTTTTTACTCTCTCTTCAGGCACTGCTATATTTCTCTCTGACGTCTTTTCGGGAAAAAGTACAATCAACAATCAAAGCTCACTTGCCTGTTTCTTAGAGGCCTCTATTCATTAACCTGGTGGGGAACTGTGTGTGCGTCATACGTGGCCGTTTGGGTGGGCAAAGATTCTGATTTAATCTAGCGTAGTGCCACCACCACCACCACCACCAGAGTGTGTGTCTGTGCAAGAGCTCACTAAAGTAACGAGTCTTCTTTGCTAATGGCCACGTGATTCCCACAGACGCCTATCACACTCTTCATTAAGCCACATGCTTGAGTGGTCTTCTTATCTCTCATGACAGCTCACGTCATTCATAACACACACATGAGCAAGTACACAAAGCCCAAAAAATACACACACACAATTTAACAGACAGTACTTTTATGCCTCATTACTTACATTTGTGATTATGTTTTTCTACAGCCATCTATAACTTTTTAACTTATAGGACATTTTTTGCCATTAACCAATCAGAATGTCAATGTGTAACTAGACAGACCTGCAAGAAACTTATTAAATGTCAAGTAGTAAAAGTAATTTTAAGCAAAGAGACATTAAAATGGCATATATTTTTAATTTTATAAACTTTTGATAAAAAATCTGGAGTATACATTTAAGAGTAAACTTACATCAATCATTTAAAATTTAATATAAAATATAGCCATCCTAGTTTAATAGTTTCATAAATTTCACTTTTGTAGAAAAAAAAATTTACTCTAAAATTAACCATAGTCAGACAAAAAAAAAAAAAAAAAAAAAACGGGATCAAAGCAAAACTGCAAAATAGTAATAAAAAAAGGTAATAAAAAGTCCTGGTAAAAACACTGGAAACATCTCCTTTTAACCATTTCATCTGTTTAAAAGTAGTACTTCCTGACCAGCATAAACAAAGTCAAGAGAATTCAGGACGAGGCTTATGCGAGAGGGGGGCGAGACGCCGTCGCCGAAGTCAGGGATTTTCTTTTGACACTAATGATTGACTTTTCCCCTCCTGTGAAATGCGACTGACGTCATCATCACAGCTAAAGCTCAAAACAGGGGAATGGGGGGGGGGGGGGCTTGCTGAAAGGGCTACATTTTATCAGCATTACATTTTCACAGTGAAAAACTTTTAATAGAAAAGGAAACATTTGGAATATTTAGGTCAGTTCTTCCAGGAGTTCAGCTTTCTGTAGGGTAGTGAGTAACAGCGTTTCATAGTTTTGCCCTCTTTCAGTGGGGTTCGCTCTCAGCAGCTAAACACACAGACCTTCCTCTGTAGCCACCACTGACGTCAGCAGTCACCTAGCAACAGTCTTTTGATGTAAAAGCAGCAGTGCTGACACTGTTTTCAAATAAGACAGAAACAGAGAGAGAGAGAGAGAGAGAGACAGATGGTCAAAGAAAGAAGGAAAAAGGAGAGCGCGGCCCTTTTAAGATACTTGTGTTTCAATGGCATAATGCATTACCACAGTAATTTAATGCTTCCATGAACACACACATATATGCAACTTTATGTGTTTAATAATAATAAAGCTTTCCAAAAACTCTCAAATCAGACGCATTTTCTTGTCTACACAGAATAATTCACATAAAACACATATTTAAAAAAGTATTCATCATAGTAGGCCTACTTTAAAAAAAATAAAACTCATTTATTAGAGTATTTTTAAATAAATTTGTGAAATTTAAATTGTGAAGTGTAACTAAATACTACAAAAATAATAAATAAATCGTTCATTCTCAGGTCATGAAACTTCAGACCAAAAGCAATCGCGATCTTTAAGCAAATTTGACACAGGCTTCCTGAGCTCAGTAATTCACCCATGAACTCTACATACGACCCGCAATTCCCTCCTCTCCGTCAGACCTGACCATGTGTTTGACCCCCGCAGCCGTTCAAATGAACAAACAGTTTTTTCAAATGCAGGACATACATACAAGGATCAACAACCTCCTTGTGGACTTAAGAGCTACTAGGCCACCTTAAATGTTTGAGTGTCTGGGAAACTTATGGTGCAATAAACCTTTCCTGATAAGCCATGCAGAAAATCCCTGGGCCTACTTAAAACCAATAAGATGTGCCAATTGTGTGGCTAATATAAAGAGGGGAGGTGTGCCAGACGTCCCCTGTTTTGACCCATGGGTCCCCTAGTCCACTTTCAACCCCCTCGTCCACTAAGGTAACGTGTGAACCTGTCGCTTTAACACATCCAGGAAAAGCCACTTATCTTTTAACTGTTTCCATTAATGTCCACAAAACATGTAGACCAAAAGCATTGCATGGATATGGCGAGTGAGAGAGTGCGCACACACACAGTTGTGGAGAGAGAGAGAGATAAGAAGCTGGGGAAATGAGGAACCACCAGAGTACAATTTGACAAGAGTTTGGCTTGGACAGCTTGTCCTCAAATATTCCCCCTGTATTAATAATATTTATCAATGTTAATCATGTCAATCACACGTAATGTATTAAAGGAACCACTGCTTGCACTTGCGAGGGAAAGCTGAACGAGACACGAAGACAATAAAAAAAACCAAGAAGGTAAGAAGGAAAAATTAAATAAAAGTTATAGATGTACTTTTAAAAAAAGTGCCGGTGTGTTAGTAACCTAGCTAACAGCGGCACTTCAACACTTTAAGCAACCGCTGCTCAGCTCGCTCAGCCAGCATGAAAAACTAAAGAGCTGCAAGCTAATTGCTGGCGATCATGACGCAAACGGTTTC